>MNPL01006372.1:13832-85780 GCA_002081605.1 Tropilaelaps mercedesae | reverse complement strand
GGACAAATTCGTTTTCACTTTTCAACATGTATATATACATGTTGAAAAGTGAAAACGAATTTGTCCACACAGGCAAATCCTGGCTCATGCCTGAACCGTATATAGCATTCATGTTAATATTACCCTCTTTTAGGCGTTTTTTATAATCGCCTCGGTAGTACCATCCGTCTTCGCCCTTTTCTAATTTCACACAAAAAAGTGTCCACTCTATCAATTTCTCTTTTTTTTTCTTTCTTTCCCTGTCTGACGTCGACTATTTACATTATTCTACTCCCTATAAAGAGATTTGGTCCATTTACCAGAAGACTCAGCTCGTTCATTCTGAAAACCTCGAGGTGACTCAGATGTCATTTGAAGGTCATACCACTTTGTAGTATTAGCGAGCTCTTCGCTGTAAATCTAGCATAGAATAACGCCTTGTGTACCTTTCGTAATATTAATTTTTCTATATTCATGTACGATTTGAATACTATTTCTTAACTCCACATGAAGATTGGTTCATAATCATCGGGTTTCACAGAGTGACGCGTGTAAACGCATTACATATTTAATTTTGCAATAAATGCTAATCTGTATTACGGGGCCTAATTAGAATATAATGAAATAGTAATATATATTGTTTCGATAATGGATAGACGCGATGGTTATCACTGTATTCACGAATCTGAGACTTTCATAAAAAAAAGGCAGCTTATTATTTTCCATTTATTATTTTTGTTAAGTTCTGAATTCTTCTATAAGAAGGTATATTAAGCTTAAAAGTACCGATTTAAGATCAGGTGTAGAAGTTCCTAGTCTAAAAGACTACTTCTAGGTCTAAAAAAAGTTCTCAGGTTAATGTTTTGTTGAATGTCTTTGATGAACAGATAATGTGAAGTGCGTCTCGATGTCTATGCAGGCGTAACGCAGCAGTGTACAGAACTTGTGAGTGGTACGTCATTTGTCAATAGTACAAGTTTTATCGAGAAGGCTAACGATTGAATCCTTTCATTCGCTTCTGACATTGTCGATTTTTACTAGCAATGGTTTTACTAACACTGCTAGCCAACACGTGGTAGCAACATTTTTTTGCAAAATTATGCGTTCAACGGGCCGGACGTTTACTTGGTGAATAAACTGGCGTTGCTTTTCAATTACTGTTTTTCGCCAAAACTCGAAATTCAGGGCAAACAGAGAATTAACTGACTTTTCCGAGAATTCTTGAATACTGGTTCGACATGCAGGCCAATCGTCAATTATTTCTGGGGGCTTCAACCTACCCAGCACGGTATGACTGTATGAGATAGCTTGTATACCACCGCAATGACATAACACTTGCAGAAATGGCCGAGCGGGCATTGCAGTTCTTCAATGGCGTCGAAGCCGCGGCCTTTTTTAGAGGTGAGTTGTTGGCGTATGGTGGTGAACCAGCTCTCGTGGTCACCGCTGCGACGGGCTGCGTTTTGTGACGCAAGGTCAACTGAGTCATAAGGTAAGTAATTGAACACATCGGCAACCAGAAACAAGAATTTCCTTTAAACAAGATCGAGGATATAACCTAACAACTAGCCGCATCAGATTAAAACAATCAATTTAATTAATACTGATAGGATTACGCATACGACTAAGGGGAATTGGGTTAAAAACTCTGGAGTAGACCTTCGGAAGTGACACGATATCCGCCGTGGTAAGCTATCCTATTATATAACTCAAGTGCTCGCTGGATACGAGCAGCTGTAAAGCTGCGTGGTTGGAATTTACATGGTCAACTAGGAATCCCGTATTCTTTGCAGCTCCTACGAGGTCGACGACTTAGAAGACAAAGTTCTTTGTTGCTAAGCGCTTTGAGAGGAATTGGACGCAAGAGCCAAAACCGTACGGGTTAAGCTCCTGAACGAGGTCCTCAGTCTCATCATATCATTCGACAGAAGTGTGGGACAACGCAAATACCTATTTCAATTCCATTTTGATGCCAAGAACGGTTAAAAAAGAGAGAGATTCGGATGGAATGTACAAAGACATGAGAATTAGGACAGGGGTTTTAAGCAGAAACAGGCTTCTAATATTCAAATTCTCGCACAAATCTTGATAAACTCCCATCGGTAAGCACCGGAGAGAATAATGGCTTGAATGATCTGTCTGAGCCCTAAGCTTGCATCGATTTAGAAAAAAAGAAAGTAACGAGCAAACTAGAATGACTCTTGCTTGTGTAGTTTCGAGGTAACGCTAAATCAGTTTACCTCAACCATACTCTTAATATTATAGGTAATACTAGTACGTATTGATGCGCGAATTTGATGTACCACGAGTTATGTAGTCTTTTCTGTTTTAGATGTTTTAAACTTTCCTTGTAACAAAAAAATGAACCAGCAGTTTATTCTGATTTCACTCATGCCTTCACCCGTAGTATTATGAATTTCGTAGAGCATTGTCAAATAACCCCGATGTTCTTGTCCTAGGTATTACCTTCTGCTAAATGTTACATAAAAAAATTCTTGCTACTACTAATGTACGCTTTAAGGACAAATCCCTATGGATGTTGCAGAGTTCGTTTGACTGCATCTCTCTAATAATATTGGTTGCTTATTCATATAAAAGGTGCATGTGTTGCTATGCTCAGTGCACACATCTAAAATATTATGTTAGTGGATTTTTGATATACAGGCGTATATTTCAGGCGTGCGCTATTTATCCTGAAGCAGTCAAAAACTGCTATCAAGCTACAGAAAACAAACAAATGTGTGACACCAGAATTTGGAATCAGTGCTAGTATTATCATGATTGGCAGCAACATAACTGGAAAAGTTATATATATATATTTATACATATATCTTTTTCCACCCAATTTTAAAAGTTCGTCATCAGCTTCCTCGGCGTGCACAGAATATTCTATGTTTTATAAATTAATCTCCACCATGAAGGCGGCGAAGACGTTAAGTAGACTCATCTGAAAAAGCGTCTTCGTTGACTAGATCTGCTTCAAAATAACAAAGGCATTGTTACGGTTGTTTGGGATGCCAACCGTCGAAGCGCCTACTAGTGTGTACGTACTGACAGCTACTTAATGCCGAGAGAATCGACTATTTTAAACGATCTCGCAGATGCAAATACAAGTTGTTTCTACATAACTGGTTATGGAGATATAGGGTTTAATGACACACCAACAAGTTTGTTGTAGGAACAGGTAACTTTTGTTATTGCGACAACCAAGTAGTATAGTCCTTGCATATTTTATTTTTGAAATTAGTTATATGAAATCTACCTTGCTAAATAATAATTTATAATGGCAAGAATCTAATGAATGAAGTAACCTTTTTTTAATTTATTTATTATATTCCTGCCATTATAAACTGTTATTTTACAAAGCAGTTTTCTTATAACTAAATTTCAAGAACAAAGTATTTGAAGATTATACTACTGCCTTGCCTACTTAACTTAATGAAGAATAAAGAGCGTTATATCATAGCATCTGTATCTATCTTATATGAATCAAACTAGCATCGATTCTATATGGCCTGTATCTAAATATTTCACATCAACCAACATTAACCCTACACGATTTGCATCTGCTCCGTGAATGAATCAAATCAGCAGCGATGCTATGCGATGTGTATTAAGCTCCCTTAAATAAACCGAACTAAACATCGTCTTATATGATCCGTACCTACCTTATATGAATCAAACTAGCATTGTTTCTATATGGCGTGTATCTAACTCTCTCACATAGACCAACATGAACCCTGTGCGATTTGCATCTGCTCCGTGAATAAATAAAATCAGCAGCGATGCTATGCGATTATGTCTAACTCTCTTAAATGAACCGAATTAAACATCGTCTTATATAATCTGTATCTATCTTATATGAATCAAACTACCATTGATTCTATATGACCTGTATCTAACTCTCTCACATAAACCAACATGACCCCTATACGATTTGCATCAGCTTCATGAACGAATCAAACCAGCAGCGATGCTATGCGATCTGTATCTATTTAGGAATTTATGTCACTACAATATAATAAACTTTCTAGATGATAAATTACTATTTTGACCACGCAAAAGTAACTCAAACGGCGTAATATTGGAATTTAAAAAGACAGCGCTTTTATTGAATGCCAACGATTTTACAATGAGATATAATAAAGATAGGCGTGGCTAAGAAGTGCCAGTTCGTATGAAACCTGTGTTACTCGATACTCTTCTATTGGCTTTTAAAAAATCTGATATCGAATTTTTTTGCAGGGTTCCGGCTTTGGGATATGTGGTATCTTTTCTCCATTTTCTGTCCATCCCCCTTTGACATACGCGATTTATGGCATCTATAAGTTTACATCGGCAAGTTGTTCCATAGTGGGATATGTGGTATTTTTTCTTTATTTTGTGTCCATCCCCCTTTGACATACGCGATTTATGGCATCTATAAGTTAACATCGGCAGGTTGTTCCATAGTGTTTCCTGCTTTTCGGGCTCTAAAACTGTTGAGACACAATCATCTTATAAGAATGTGTTCACTTGCACTGCCCTTCTTTGGCGTATCTTTATGTAGAAATATTGACGCCTGTGTACGTATCAATTGTCCTCGCTAGCCCTAACTAGTCCTAACTAGTAAACAGGTATCTTCCATTCGTATCCTTGCTCCTCCAAATAGCGATACTTGGCGGCGATAGTTTTTCAAAGACCACAAAATTATAAAAAGCCTGATACTTAAGAAAAATAAATATTATAAATAAAATCTGTACAAAATACCTAGTATGACCATCAGCACTGAATTTTGGCTCAAAAAAGGCAAAGTTATTTGCAGCTAGATTTCTCTGTAAAAATATTGACGACTCTAACACTGATAAAGACATGAAGGACCTGACAAATATAGCTTGATTTATATCGTATGGAAATTAGTTACAGCTTGTTATGATGTAAATTTTTTTATTATTTACATGGTCTGATATGACGATGTCGGTTTATCTACAAAGACATCCATGGAGGAAATTAATAAACTTTAGTGACGTTTGACTTTCTTTTTCGATCGATATTCACCCAATGGTTACGTCGCAACATCGTTCCTATGCCTATGCCCTGCAAGCTATACAAAATCAGATACAACGAAAATGCTAGTGCTTTATATTTCCAAAGGTAATAAATAATACATAAGATATGCTAAGTACACCTGAGAGGGCACGTACCTATACGTACCTATGGAGAGCTACGACATCTAACTGTCCAATCTTCGGCATTACTTTAAACCGGGTCTGACGTTTTTCAACCCATTGGCATAGTACAAAGTTAAGTACACCTTAAAAAAGGTAATCATAAAGCAGCTAAAGATCACTACGTTGTTTATAGGTTTCATCGGAAGTAGACGCCGACCGAAAGTTGCCTAGTGAAAAAGTGCGAGAGTAGTAATTGAATTGATTTCATCATATCTTCTGCGAATAAGACACCGCAAACCTAAGAGTGCGTATACAGCGAAAGTATGTGAACGTAGTTATACCTAGTATTGCCTGCACTAAATTGTTTCAATTGATCAACGAACACCTTAAAGGAAATCGGTTTTTGGGTATAATTACTTGGTTTTTGGTGATCAAGCGCATTGTTGGGAAGACCAGCGATGGCGATGACTAGACATTTTTTCTATCATAATTTTGTTAGTTTTTGAATTAAATATCTGGCTATGGCTCAATCACCGTTGAACGCTTGCAGCTGCAATAAGCGTATTCTTTGTTTCCGCCTCCAAACTATCGATATCAATATGAGTCCTGCCATTTTGTACTTCACCGCGAACTCGTCTCAGGTATCTTAAAGATAAAAAGAGGATAAAGAGTCAGGAAGAAAGATTTGAAGCTTGCTAGACAAAAAGTCATAGAACTCTTCCTTTGAACAGAGCGTAGAGCATTAAGGAGCGTATTGGGATATCCCAGTACAGAGAGCAGTCTGGCCCACCTCCAGTCCAGAGCATGGAAACTGGGGCAGCCAAACGAGCCTCCATCAACAGCGGGAAGGGCATTGGAGCTTGTAAAGAGGATTTACGATGGCACCGGTAGATCTCATAGAGATCCAAAAAATGCTACCGGCAAATAGGAGCAAGGAACCCTGAGCTTTCGATCTGGCTGCCTCTCGAAGACGGATGAGGTTGTTTTACGCCGCTGTAGAGAAGGATAATACGAAATCAGCCTCATATCACTATCGGCTAGGCTGCTGGCCTGCTTCGCTATACCTCTACTCTGGGACGACATGCATAACTATTTACTTCTATGTGGATAGGTCACATACAGTAGAGAGCATAACACTTTAAGAAGAGCCAACCGTTTAATCTCACACAACAGGGCCAGCTGGCAGACCAAGTGCGCGTAGCCTGACAGAAGGAAAAGAGCAGTAATGACATAGAGCGGGATACATACATACATACATACATTTTTTCACTACAAAAATTCACTGAGTCTTCTCCAAAGTAACGGGATAGGCAAATATACTTTTGTTGTCACCAGACACACAATTTTACACACCCGTTAAGTTTGGAAAATATCAATTCCAAAACCTTGCGTTGCTTTTGAATCACTTCTTAAAAGGTGTCGAAGTTAAAAAATCACCTCAGTTTACGCGGTTTCTTATTTCTGCAGTAAACTCCTTAATAGAAATATAGATAGAAAGATAAACTAGATATACCTATTTTTAGCAGACATAAACTTATCTCACCGGCACCTAACCTTTACTAATACAAATTCTGCTTAGGTTATTCTTGCAGTATCAACCTATTATGGAGAATGCAATTTAATATCTTTAATTCGGAACAGAAAAGAAATCTTGGGCACGTTTGTCAGAGTAAGCCCAATGTATTTGAAATACATTACATACATGGAGAAGCACAATGCACATTACGTTTCGATAAGTAGGCGTCTTGCACGAACTAATAGTGAAGTACAAAATAGTTGTCACGGAACACTTTTGCAGGCTTGCAGCGCATTCGCAAACAGCACAGGTATTCGACCTTGTGTTTTGGCTTACCCACATCTTACTGCTACCATATTGCAAATGAGCCATGTGCAGTCGACACAATTATGTGAGATGTGTAAAATTTTGCTCGGAATCCCTATGCAATTAGAGAATTAATTAAGGCGGTAAAGTTGAAAAGACTAGATCTTTATATAGAGAACAAAAGAAAATATTCTAACCGACCGCCTCGGAAGCGAAGACTAAGAATATTACAAAATTATTAAAAAAGTTGTTTCGAGCTTAAGCGCATAAAAGAGGTGTACACAAGTAAATATATTTTATTCGTATGATAAGTCGCAGAAAATGCCATAGTCTAACACTGCCACAGTATAGCATGGGCGTCCAATGCGCGTTCTACGGAGCGCGTGGCTCTACAACAACAAACAGTTGGCACTACCGTGTTGTCACATGCTATTAATGTAATTTCTCATAACTCATTAAAAGCCTCGCGTAAACAGCTTTTAGAACACATAACTTCTTAAAACTTACTAAGCTGCAGCTACGGGGTGTAGGTATTTCAAGACAAGCCTGGCGCCACTATTTTATTTGCTTACAAACATAGACTTTTCGGTCGAATCAATTGGGCGCCCTTGCATCGCTTAATGTCTCGATGAGAATACATGTATCCAAGAATATATTTTTAACTCTAATAACGATCTTATCATTCTAGGCGCTACAAAGTCTGCTAAACTTGACTTATTCTATGGCTTGTAATAACCTACCCGATTTCTTATTTTCACAGTTCCGATGGATAGAAATATGCTGACGGATCCATAGAACTACTTTTCTTAGAACTACCATAAATTTTGAAGTAGATAAGTTAAAATAATAGTTTTTTTGATGTTTTCGAGCTATCCTCTTTCATTATGCTTACACCAAAGCCTTCTGCCTGAAAACGCCTGGGTATGTATTTTAATTAAGTTTTGGATAACACTTTTAAGCAAACTTTTAAGGACAATGGATATTATAAATTGCTCTCTTAATATGTAGAAGCCGTGAGCATAAAAGCCTGCTGACTAGGAATTAGGTGCCATCCAAGCAATGGCGTGAACTTTTTGAACACCTTATTCTTCGTACTCTTATAAAATGGACACACTGTGTGCTTGTGACTATTGAGCTATTTATCTAGGTGCTTCTTCAAAAGCTCTAGATGTCGGGATATAAATTTTTGTGTCCTTCACCAAACGTCTCATTAGAGCATATTCCATGAGTATTTGTAGCAAATTTCACCATTATTTAAGGCCGGAATTTAATATGCACTGCACCGTTGAAGTGTACGTTTCTCTTTGTCAAATCAATTTTTTGTTTGTTACTCTTTAGGTGGAGAGGGAGAGCCTATCATAGTAACACCCGTCGCCCGACTTTTTTGTTGTAGGCTACATTTAGAAAACACAAAACCAGTTTCCACTGGCCTAGGATTTTTGCTTTTTTGTTATTAAACTATTTGCAGATTCTTGGTTACTTTAATATCCTGAAATGGCTCTTCGATCACCATTCTATGAGGAAGCCCTACATCTATTTCGCCGCTTTTCTAAAAAAACCCTAACGACTATTTCTCTGAGGACGTTCAAGATGGTTTTCAATAAACATGCATCAAAATATGCCTGTTGATGGTAAATAATATAAAGGTTATGACTGTTAAATTACCTGTTAAAGTTCTCTTTCGTGGCATCAAACTAGCAGGCATCGAATTACAACCAATAAAAGTGAGTATAGTACATATAAATGTATTATGCACGGGACCAATGTAACTTTAATTCAAACGAAATAAATTGGCTGTGTTCTTAAAAGAATGTATATAACAATATATAATAAAAAATGGCTCACGAATGTATATATAGTAGTATGTAGTATAAAATGGCTCATAATGACCCAGTCGACACGTAACCGACATGTGCTTGTATCTGCTACCATGAAAGCAGTTGCTGTATAATTTTATTTCTGACAATATTATTCATGACGTCCAGCCTAGTAGCATTTTAGTGAATAACCAATACTAATGCACATGTATGGAAAAGCTAACAAAATGAGTAAAAAAGAACTGTATTGGTTCTACCCTAAATTACTTGCACGTCGCCTTACGGTTAAACCTCGGAAACGTAAAAGCTCTGTTTTTTCTAGAAAATATAATTAAGCTACAAAATAGTCTTATAAAAAAAATAATCAATGCAAACACTTCACCCCAATTCCCATATTGATTGAAATCCAGGTGGAGCAAAATGAGGATTTTATCTCTTCCGTTAGCACGGATTCTGCATCAACCGTGTAGAGTAAAGGAGACAAGGCAATTGAAGGTGGTGAATGATTGACGGATATACAGTTATTTGTCAGTTCAAGAATATGTCATAATTTAATCATTTGTCATGTTGGAAGTCGAGATAAAACGGTGGTCCTTTACGAATATATGTACGTAAGTACAAAGTCGAAAAGGCAAAATTACAGTATTTGAGGTTAAGCTGAAGTATATATATGTGCAATTTCAATATTACAGGAATTTCAATAAAAAAAAACTCGTAATTGCAAAGGGTTAGAATTATAATCAAACTTGGGGATAGCAGTATCTTCGAAACTAACCCATTTGTAAATCGTTCACTGAAAGTGTATTGTGCTGCGACGAGTGCTTAGACACCGATTTGACTGTTAAAAATCTGCAGGCCTATCGCAGGCGTCAGTGGCCGTATCATTTTGGGAAATATCAATGTTAACTTACTAGATGATAATGATTTGTTGGGAAAATATCTGACGAACATATTAGAGAGCGATTTTGAGCGATTTTTCTCTAAAGTGACCCGTCCGAAGAGTGGACATTTAGTTGATCATGTATTTTTAGGTTGTTGGCCAGGTTTTAGATTTTGATGCAGATCGATCGTAGCTTTATTACTAGGCAATACTTGGTACTCCCAAGTTCCCAAGTCTCCAAAGTACTCCAAAGTCCATACTTACAAGGTAGTTTACAATTATGAGGACGTCGCATGCAAATTGAATAAAATTGATATCAGACATTATTATAGTATTTATTCAAGCATAGCAGGGCCTAATTCGGTTTCGCAGTCAGCGCAGACTGAATGCTGCTTTAAGCCATTTCAAGGAGACAAACCTAGTAATAGTCTAGAAAACTGATGGGCACCAACATTCTTGGAATAGTCAATCATTTGCGGTACCTGTATTAATATTCGGAAATGATCTCTGTAGTGCCTTCACTCATTACACGCTCCAAGTATACTAGAATTAGCCAGCAAGTGGAATAATAATAAGTTTTTCTTTCTATGTGGCTATATCGTTTACAATTGTTAACTCTTTCTGCAGCTTTTGGGTTTGGTAGCAAGCGTACAGTGCTCAACATTACCTACGTAACTCTTCGATTCGTTTTGAAATTCGTCTTTGTGTTGTCGACAGGATGCCCTCAGGCTTTTCCTGATGTGCTCCTCTGACGTTGTTTCACTGCCTCACCACATTGATTCAGCTAATGTGATTCTTGGGAGCCTTGAAAACGGCGCACACTTCATGAAGACACAAGGCTAAAGATGTCGCAATCTTTAATCGAGGTCCAGGTACCTAATGAAGATGTAGCGCGAATTAAACGAGATAAAGGGTTTGCGTTGCACCGAGCGGCTCAAAAAAGAGCTAGGTGAGAATGCCGGCCTTATGGGAGAAATAAAACTATTTAAAAAGCAGCACAGATCACTCTGACTACAAATTCGTTAAAACAAGCGCCACTAATTTTCATGTCCGGAGCAAAAGACCTCGAGAAAGCCGGAATGTTAAGCATTCAAGCAAAAATCTTTGAAAAAGAGGCTAATGGCAGATCGCTACGTCAGTCGGTTCTTAATTCCCTCGGCAGTCTCACGACTGAGTGATTCGCCCATTCTGGAAACCTCGAACGGCCTCTGCACTGGAAAAGCTAATTGCTCCTGATATCAATAATTGATAGCCTAACTGATTAGTATCTGCATGAGGCTAGCGGTTGAGAGAGGAGACCTGAGTATCCTCTAACGGCTGTCTTTGTTACCGTTTCTGCAGTCCATGTTAGCACGAAATAAAACGGCCGACTTCGACGGAGCCTCAATTCATCACAGCAATTGAGTGGAAGCTTTCCTTCAATGATCAGGGAGAAACGCCTCCGCCTTGTGTTTTTATCGTGTACATGGTCCTTACTGTCGATGAGACAAAGGGTTATTCTGAAGGAGTTCTTGCCGATGCTGGGTTTCAAAGTAGGACAACGGGAAAGTATACTGAAATACAAGATAAATGCAGTTTGACCTCTTCAAAGGAAAAACATTTTGCTGAGCGCGTGGTTCATCAGTGCGGAGCTCGTTGGCTGATAATACTGATGGTGAAGCTACCGTCTATGGTTCTACGTATGTGGATGTCTGTGAAGAGTAGTACCTGACGCCGATACTCATGTCATTCAACAAAACAGCACACGAGAAGTGCTCGGAAGAGAGAAAGATTGATGGCAGCGGATGTATGGCTAATCCTTAGTATGAATGACGCTTGCCTATATGATGAAAAAGGCAAGCGGAGATCTTACTGTCAGAAAACACAATGTAGCTCCGTATGTTAGCCTGGTCAGTTAAACTTTAAGGACCTGTTCTCCCAAAAGATTCAGAGTGCCCTATGATTTTGCTAGTGTTCTCTCTCTCCCTCTGTATTCTCTCCTCGTTCTTGTCAAGCTGATATTCTATCGGCAGAAGATTCTACCTTTGCTCAACCGCATCGAATATGAGTAAACCAAGTCGTTTGTATCTCTGACATACAAAATGGAGCTACCGCGCATCGACATAACAACAAGTTGAATATCTCCTTTGTGTCATTTCCAGGAGTAAAACGATCATTCCTTCTTTTACTGTATACATATAACTAGTTCGATAATTGAAACGTAAGCATATAAAAGAGGTCAAACGTTAAAAGTTCTTTAGAGAACGGTCCAGAGCCAAGTAAAAAGCACGAACACTATTGCTGCGGAAAAGAGACGTAAAGGGGAAACTACAGTGCCAGTAGACACGGCAGCAGCAAGTAGGAGTGCAAGACACGCCTCTTGGCCATACTTAAAGCCACTTGAGCGATTCAAGTCAACTCTATTCACCTCCAGCGTTCGATTCTCGTTATGGAAAGTCTGATAAGGTCCCGTCTTTCTGGTGCATTAGAAAGAACGACATGATAATACGTGATGACGACATCATGATTTGGAGACTGTCAGCTAGTAGGCGAAATATGCAGCTAAAAAGGTCAGTATGATCATATGATCTCGTAAAAAAACTCTGAAAGTTAATTAAACAATTCTGTTATTCTTCAAAAAATGTTATTTTTTCAAATAAGACGGTTTACGGTAATCATACGGCTAAATAAAATAATTGATAATCAACAAAGGACGGCCGATTACAGCTGAACATAAACAATTTAAACCTACATATGGTTTATTTTTATAATTGTTATATTTACTATTACAGAAATTTCCAAAAATTCATATATGGATGCCTTTCAGATTCACATCTATGCTAGTCCATTGGTGGATATTAAATGTAGGAGTTCAAGTTTATCGGCATAGCATATCTGTATTTTTTTTTAAAGCTGACCATCAGCCAACATTTAACGTCCACGGTAGCAGTTTGTGCATTACTTCGTAAGACGGACCCCATATAAATGTAAATGTGCACTGGAGGTGATCGAATCCGTGCACCTACGTGTCTCCTCCAGTCGCAAGGCACATACGAATGCACCAAGCCACCGAGCTCGACCGGTATAGCATATCGAAAAAATCCGATCAGGCTGAATTACACTAGCAAATCTTTGCACCGCCATTTGCTTTTTCTTCGTGTCAAACAATGGGTGTTTGGGTACGGTCCATTTGTGAACTATTTGATCTTAGGTCAAAACAGCTACATTATTTTTAAGGTAAAAGAAACCTCACTTGGTCTGAAGGCGCTAGCCTGTGAACGAATCGAGAGTGCGCCTAATGTTGCATATCATATTATGGGCGCCTTCACCATTAACTGCGACGGTATTAATTTTTCTCGAATGGTAACAAGCCTCATTTGTAGTTTTATGCCATGTTTTTTATTTTGGGGTGAATTTTCATCGTATCACTAATTTTTATTAGGCTATCAGTGTATATTCGACTGTGTCCTTATTAAACCTCATCTGCAGAGACAGCAACGACAAAGGTATGCAAATTGCAAAGAACAAATGCATAAATAAGGTTTACGGCTTGAATATATGTAAGTCACACATGTAGTTGAATTGAAAACGACTCATTTTATATGTTGTGTAAATACGTTTAATTTGGGCTCACGGTGCCTTGTGGCCAATTGGCGCATTTCAGTACTGCCACACGTGAGTTAAAATAAGAACGTCACGGGCAAAGCATATCAAGAGAAGAAGTTCTCGGCTGACAAAATGGTCGTTTGGTTCGAGGCATGTCACTTGCGCAAATCAGGCAAACATTTTTGGTGAACTCTATAGCACGTAGACTAGTTCTAAAATTTTTGTTGAGTTCTTTCTGAGAAAATTATAAGTCAGTCGATTAGTGCTTAAAAGATTACCTATGCGCCCAGCAAGCTATTCAACGCTAATCACACTGTGCAGATTTGCATTCAACTAGTCATTTTCAACAAGAGAAGTACCAAACGCTTCTAGGTATACAACTTCTAGGTTTGCAGCAACATCAAACTGCATATGAGCTGAAAATATATTGTAGCGTAAGGAAATCTGTATCGTACGAAGGTTACCCCTTGCCGGTGGCTTAGAAAATAAAGTGCAGCAGGTTTTAAATTTAATTACCTTTATAACATTTGTTAATTTACCAGCAAAGATAAAGGTGCAGCCTAGCAAACCTTGCAATTGCAACAAATTTTGAGGCTCTTATTTAATATCGCCGGGCTGTTTTATTTACTCTTTTACCCATAATCATGTTTAGACGTAAAGTGTGTATTATGCTTCCCGTTGTGTGCTTTTCTTCAACTTAGCCAAAAAAAACCAGATACCGATAGAGGTCACCTGATAAAAAGATCCATTGTGTAATTATTAAAACCGAAATTCTGAAAGGAAACAAGGAGAAGATCCTAAAAAGCGCAGCTGGACGAAGTGAGGACAAAATGGAAAGACCTCGTCGAAAATATCATTAAAACGACCATTGCCTTTTTCTCGGCTAGCGGTAACTTACACTTTTTGGCCAAACCTGTGTTTTTATTTGCGCGTCACCCTAAAATCAGATCTAGAAATATTTATTTCCATTAATCTAGCTCTTGGGCACAAAGCCTCATGAAACAGGGGTGAGATGCGATGTAGTAGTGCTATTCTTACGAAACTGCCAATACGCTTCAGGCTGGCATATATGCGTATCATACAATGGTATTCTTGAATGAGACATGTGATAAATAGACAAAAATGAAAATGGCTGGCTTGACGTCGCTCGCTGGTTCGACGTAACTTAAGGTGGTAGCCGTTCTGTTTTCATCGAAATAGGGGGAATGACGTCGGTAGAGTAAGGAGAAACCGCAGGGCCTCCGAAAGGACAAGTCGTGTCAGGTGTCTTCTTAATAGAGGTTCAGAGCCAACAAGAAAAGCTGGAATAGAACGCCAGGTAAACGGAATCTGTTTTGTCCGCAACTTTCGGAGGCATTGGCCGCTTGACGGTAAGGATTCATTGCTTCGCTGCGACAAAGACCTAGAAATTTTCTAGTCATAGAGGCTGGCCAAAAAAGAACAGGAGAGCAAATTCTGTGGTGACCGGCCAGTGGGTAGGGAATACACACAAATAGACATTCTGCATGCTAACTTTAGGCTAATAGGTTGGGAGGTGAAACGCTGTTTTCTTAAAATAGTCGGGTTAATCCAAAGATTAGGTTCTAGTCAAATTATTGGTTTTGCTTCAACGGTACATACAGTACGCGGATAGCACGAAGAATTCTGCGAATGAAATGCGCTTTTTATGTGTTATATAGCTAATGTCGTTTTCTTTCATATAATTATCCGTTATCCGATTAGTAACGCATTTTACTGTCATTGTAAACAAGGACCGACTTGTTTTCACGGCTATGACACAGTTCATACACACTCCATTGTAAGCGCACGCTGGTATTATTTACAAGCGCCGCATTGGAGCTGCCTAGCGGGTGCAACTACTGAGCTCTATTGTTTGTCACTCCACTTCCAGAAACGGCGAGGCTGAGAATCTATAACAGCTGACATAGCCCCTGCGCGAAACGGGTGCCGTACCTCTGTGGGCCGCAGCAAGACGAGCTCGGTTAATAGCGTTTAGGGGAGCCGTACCCAGTGAACGCCACTGAGTAAAGCTTGTTGACGTGGAAATGTTGCCGTCGGCTGGGCGTGTTCGCCTCTCTCCCTGCAGGGTCAATTAGGCTCTTGGAGAGACTAGCCTCGCTCATGCGGACCCATTCCAAACCAAAGACGTACACGCAGAGTGGGCCTTTACTTTGATATTTATTGCTAAAACTTTGTTTCTTTTTCTTTTGACACACGCTCAATGATATAAGACATGCACAGGATGGTGTTAAGGATTATTGATGCGGCTGCTTTGGTCGTTAGAATGGTGTTTCTGGAGTGCAGCAAAATAACTCTCTAGCTAAAAAAGGGCCAGCCTTTTCGTGAATAAGGACTTTTCATTCATAACATTCCATTGGTATACACAAGAAGTGCTTGGGCAGTTACTAACGTGATGGCAACGAAATTAACCTATATGTGAATGTAGCCATGATAGGTTACACTAATCCATTATTAATCAATGCTAAAATTAGTAAAGGAATTGGCTCAGTCGCAAAATGTTAAGTTTATTTTTTGGTCCTCTGATTCTAAAAAGCACCTTTAAAAATAGGATAGACATTTTTTGGAGTAGTATCATGTTAAATTATATGATGAAATTGGACTGATAAGACCCACTGGAAGAGTCAATTTAGTACGTCAGATGTCGTCACTAGCGTCAGCCATAGGGTCAGTAACAACGGTGTTTCAGCTCGTATTTTTATACTTAGGTCACGTTTCCACCGAACATGCAATACGCACACATTCACATAAAGCCTAAAAAGGTAGCAGCAACTCAAACGATCTGTCTACTCTCTATTTACTAAATCAACCATATGTTCTACTGTACATAAAACAAGTCACATTATGAGCTCGGAATACGCATAACAATACAATTCCTTATTATGCAGCTGCATTCAAGTATTACTTCAAAGTACTACTAATTGCGTAACGAAGGACAGCCGTTGTAAAACTCAGTGTATAAAACCGACATGTTAGCGTTGCTTTCATAGCATCCTTGAATCATTGCAGGATGCAAATTGGTAGAATCTGATTGTTCGTTCATCCAATTTGGTAGACATTAGGCTGCAACTTGTGAATCAATATTAGATCTATTCCAAAACGCAATAAATGACTCAGAGGAAAAACGGTAAGCATGATTATACGCTCGCATCAGTTAATTCTCACGTAAACCAAAGGAAGCGACTTAGAAATATGCGAATTTACTTTATGTTAATAAAGTTTGAATGTGGAGTCGGGAAGTTAGTTTGATGCATTTTTGCGTTAAAGATGAGCCTTTTAACATACCAAGTCTAACAATGCGATCGAAGCCTTTTGCAAGGGAGGCATAGTTAACTAGAAAATGGAACGTCTTTATCTACCTACAGCTCACGCCAAAAGTTGGTTTAGACGTAAATAGTTTCTCAATTGAATCATATTTGTAGAAAATATAATTTACAAATGGCATTAGTAAAAAAACAAGCAAGATGATTAGAATGACTTTTAGCACTAGCGAGTGTTGTAACAGAAAAAACAGCTTCCATTGACTGTTGTGCTAATTGCGGGCGCGTTCCGCTTCGACTTGCAGCTACTCTAGCTAATGCAACTGCGCAGCCTCCCGCGAGATATCAGCGCCATAGATCTTCAGACAAGGACGTAACACTCCTCCTGTGAAATGTGACATCCGGTTACCGATCAGTATTGCAGCCTGGGCATTTTGACATTTCATCTATATACGATTAGCAAACGTCTTTCAGCGCTTTTTTGTGCCAATTGTATGTTTATTGCGACAAAAATCTGTTTCAAAGGCAATATATTAGACCTCCATTCAACTATAATTGATGTAGGAACAGAGAGTTATTAGAGTGTCTCGCAAATATAACTTTATTTATCCAAATAATGCAATGTATTTTCCTACATTATTTTTTTAAACTCTTGAAATGGCTGTAAAGCATTCGCACCTTATCTATAAATACAAGTAAAGCTACTTTAACATACTCAATTATTTTTCTGCTAAAAGCGATTTCCCAAAAACTATTCAAGAACCCTTCAGTAAGTAGAGATGGCCCAAACTTGAAAACATTTAGTTGAAAACATAACTTTTACGTTATTACGACATTTATTGACGATATTTATTTATAAACAAATGTAGACAACTTCCATGAATCTCTACTCCATAACTCTGTTTGGTCCAGCTCGATTTTATGGATTCCAACGCTAGAATACCTCTAACGTAAGCAAAACACGATCTATTAGGTGGAGAAATATCATCTTGTAACCGCATATTTTTGTAATTCATTATTAAGTATCTATTCGAATTTTTTTATTTGAATTGAATAGAAGTTCCACTGAAAAGCCCTTTTGAAAAAATGTTGTTACGTAGGAAGTTTTGCAACGGGAGATAAATATAGAGCGATTAAATGCAGTGTTCTAATGGCCAGGCAACTAGCCAATATAAAATTGAAAAATGTGGTGCCCGGAATATAACGCTTCTCCTATACATGAGAACAAGTTTGCCAATGGCTAATCTCTTTACCTCTTACCGCTGCTTTCCTCACAAAATATCAAAGCTGAGTAGTGTAGCGAGTGTTCTGGATTTATTGGACCGGATTTCGACCTAAGGACTCTCGGTAGTTTGACCGCATAGTGGAAGCGATGAGGGGGAGGCTGTACGAGTTTGTAGCGGTTGACGTGTCAAGGACTCCCTGAGGCCTTCCCCCGCCTCCCGCTTAACAAAACGCAGACTCCATCACTCTGTTTCTGTTCCACGAATAGCTTAAAAAGACCCTACTCGGCCCACTTACACAACCGGGACCGACTTGCACTTGGATATCTCCGTCTAATATACTGATCACAAGGTGCTGATCAGGACAAGAGGGTCCTGTAGGCGTACTCAAGATGGTCACTTGCTTTGTTAGTCGTGCTGTAACGATGGCTGGTCACGGCATAGTGAGACTCGCAGCAGGGACCTTTTATACAAGTAGGCAACTGAAAAACACCTCCTAACACACTTCGTGACTGACTCCCACTTCCATGAAAAAAGGCCATGTAAAGGCTTGAACTATTTAAAAAGAAATCTATTTTGCTTGAAAATGTTCTCAAAATAATTTCGACAATTAAAAAAATCGCCAGCGGCAATCACTAAAAAGAAGCTTGCATTTTATCTAGTTAATGGAGGTGCCCAAAGCCAGTTGACATTAGTAGCTTATCTATGAAATTACAGTCATATGATACTTGAGCGAACGAGATTGTATATATAATGGAAGCATGCAGTTTCGGTCGCATACTGGGTTCGTATTGACTTTAGTTTTCGAATGCAAATGTTCGGTGTCGGTAAATTGCGAACAACACTTCAATCTTCAATACGCTACATACACTACGCGAATGGACGAATTGGACCTGCTTTTAATGAAAAAGGTGAAAGAAAGGACTCATGAAGGGAAGCTTCATGAAATTACGCTGCCCTGCCCTGGTTATATAGTTATTTTTTATGACAAAACTGCAGTGAGACTATGAATGTAATGACTGAACGGCACATTAGCTAGTAAAATAAGAAGCCTACAACTGAGAAATGTGGGTAATGACGAGTAGGTATGAAAAACATACATTTAACTTAATCTCACTAAGAAACATAATCCCTATGATTTTTTATATATATTTTGCATGTATGCGTGGTGTATTTTGTATGCTACATTTTACGCTCACATTCCACCACCCTTTATAATTCTCACACTGCCGTTTTTACAGTTGCTCGCATGTAGGAACTATTCCCGTATACTTGACATCAATAGTAACATCCGCTGCAAATAATCTGTTTAACACCAGGTTCACTGCCCCACTAGACTGTATTACCTTTTTCATCAGGATCCTAACGCTGCAGTAATGCATGCTTCCTATGCTTCCATCGTAATGCGACGAAGCTCGTCTAAGCGTGGCTTACATAAGACTTACAATAGGTATACACACTCGTCATAAACGTAAGAAGACAAGTACGTTTAACTACGGGAAAAAACGCCTTTGGCCAATAATCTTCGCTCTTCGTATCTTAGCCTAAACGTCCGGCTATCGCCTTATGATCTTCAAGTAAATATTCGAGAGGTATCGATTAGGTTCGATCATTTGCGTTTCCCACTGCTCACACAGCATTATATCAACAAACCGTCCCTGGATGATAGTATTTAATGCCTTGAGTGTTGTTGTGCGTTAATTCGTTGTGCCTCCTCGATTTTTATAAGTTTATATTATTTGCGATTTGTTAGGAGCATATACCCAACCCGTTGCACTCACTCACGGTCACTACAACAAAAAACGTAATCTGTTAATTTGTTCTGTTTCGTGAACAAACCCTGGTCGATAAATAAATGCGGACATACGGCAAAAGGCCATACCCGTTCACTTTGATTTCATCGACTCTATGTATGGTGTCCGACCATTTTTGCAAACCCATAAAATAAAAATGTAGCTCTATCACGCGAATTGTGTTACCCTTAAAATTCCGCTGTGGTCTGTCCTACAGTCATGATATCTTCATTCTTTAATGATGGATTTCCTAAAATACTGCATGTCCTATTATGTGGACTTAACACATGATGTGTATTTTAGTGCTGAATGTATAATTTATTTGTTTAGATCAAAGTGTGTTTGGTAATTGAATTCAATGTAACGAGTCTCTACACTTTGTTGGCTCGTATATAGTTCTTTTTGAGCGGTGCAGCGTACGACAATACAATGATTCCCGTGACACTGTTACAGCTTTATACGAATCCTATGCCGTATCTTCAGCAAAATCGTGGATTCCGTCTGCCTGAAGTAAATAAGTTTTACCTGCTTCGTTTAAATGGCCTGTTCAAGTGCATAGCGTAACATGCTTTGTTACACAGTTGTAGACGAGGTAAATTAGACTGGAGGTAGACCGGAGGAGACAGGTAGGTGCACGGGTTCGATCCCCGCCAGTGCACATTTACATTTATATGGGGTCCGTCTTACGAAGCAAAAACTGCTACCGTGGACGTTAAATGTTGGCTGATGGTCAGCTTTAAAAAAATAGACGAGGTAAATTGGTCCTTAAGAAAGGAAAGCTTTTGATAAATATACGTCAATAAGTTGCTTTTGCAGACTTTTAGCACAAACACTATAGTTGCCCGGTAGTTTTTTAAGAAAAGAAGTAACAGTCGTATCAAAAATCAACGATAACTTGATTTTGAAACCATTAAACATTTTAACTGATAAAGTTAACTGATAAAGTGTGTAAACAATATTAAACATTTGGAGAAACCTCCTCGCGCACGATCTAACATCCTTAGACCTCGACCTGTAGGATTAGACGCAGACGATCCAAGAATCATTGACGAAGTAGTGATTACCATTAGCCAGCGCACTAGTGCAACTGACAACTATTTATGTGAAGCTGTGATCGCATCACTCGCTTTTAATAAAATTATTCACTATATTCTTACTTGAGTGAGTGTCATTCTAAAACAAGTGAAACCGAGCGAGTTCATAAAAAAGTGTAACCGACGTGTTACATGCCAATCAATGCTTTTGTATTCACTTTTTGTATAAATTTATGTGATGATCGGTGGTATGGCGGGCTTGCAGGATATACAAGCACAAATCACTAGTTTTTGTGTATGATGCAGCGTTCCTAGGAGGACGTACCCTAACACTTAATTTCAAAGAACGCTACTTAGTAACTTGGAGGAGGCTCGGCCTGTGGTTTATCTATGCCTCAGGAGCTGTGCAATTCGAGCAAATGCCCCGATTTACTACCTATGTAACTGATGCTATGCTGTCCTAAAGGTGCTGACCAGCAGCTGGAAACAAACAATGGAAAGGATTCCACCCTATTCGATTGCACTCCTTCGCGGCATTCGATATGAAGGAAAGGCGCGCAGCAAACAGGAGGCCAACGCTATGGCATAGAAATGCAATGCCGTCGCGTGGTAAGCAAAGAGAAATGCTCTAACCCCAGGGCATCGGAAAAGCGCCTGCATTGAGCGTAGGCATTCGCTAATATCAGTGGCACATATCGATATCCCCTTCTCCTCAGCGTTCCGGTGTTATAAAGCGCCGAGTCGCTTCGACGGTCTGTAGAATCTTGGCCATGATTAAAAGCCCTTTGCGTTTGCTTTCCAGCTGAACCGGCCGCTGGCTGACCATTATTCTAATCTCTAGCATATTGACATTGCTTGGTACACTCTGTGGTCTGTGGCAAACAAATAACAAAACTGAATTGAGAATCAAGTAAAATGACAAAAGGCGGCAGAAGTGAAGTGATTCGGCATTATAAGCATATTACCAAACAATGCCGAAAGTCTTTCTATCTCTACGGTAATATAACGTTATCTAACTTTAACTTAATCTAACTTAATTACCTTTAGGGTATGCAGCTGGACATCACTATCAAAGGACTACATCACTATCAAATGCAGCAAGCGTTTGTTTATTCTTCTCTTTCTCTCTAAAGTAGCTCTAAATACTACTTTTTCTTAGCAAACTTCTTCCTTTTAAAATTGGTTATAATGTGGTGGTAAATAACTAATTTCAAAATTTTTGCGTGATTTTAAATTTAACTAGGTCTTGATCGATAAATAGCTGTCGCATCTCGTGAGCGATCTCAAGAGTATTGTAAATATCTTTTTCTAGTTTACGCGAAAACTATACAAAAATAAATACACACAAAATTATTACAATAATGTACCTGACTTCTGTGAACTATTATATATGAGAATTTGAATAGTATCGAATTACACTGCCTTACTATAAAATACAATTTTAATCGAAATATTTCGAATTTTAAGAAGCTAATGGTTTTAGGTTAATGGTGCTTTTTATATACACGATAATGGCGTATGTTAATTAAAATTGTTTTAGATATTGTTTGCGTTTTATGAAATCATTACTTGCAAAGAAGGTGTTGCCATTTAGCGTCATGTTTGCATCCCCATACTCATGTAACTCCAAAAAACTTTCTGGCTTAGATATATATGCACCGGTGCACTGGGTATGCTGTTTCATAACTGTATTATGTTAGTAAATCGCTCTTCCATTAATTTGCCTGCTGTGATTCCACAATCTAGTGATTTAATTATTTTCAACCATTTCCTGCTGATACTATGATAATTTGCTGCTGCTCCATTAGATATTTCATTTTGTGCAATGCAATAGCGGTAATTCATGTCTGTGTACCGGATGCGCCGCGTTCCCTGTATTTCGTACGAAATGATGTATCCGACCGTCATATTTGATTTCAGTGAGGATTCGGCGCTCACATCTGTGTTCACGAACAGCTTTCTTTCACTGAGCAAGTCAACAGAGTCGAATAGAAGAGAAAGCAATGGCAAGGACGACAGCTCATCGATTTGTTGTAAGTCAACGGTTATTTTATTTTTGTTAACCTGCGTCAACCATGTTGAGGTACAATAAGCTAAAGAACCTATGAAATCAAAGACAGAGGCACCATGCTTGAATGAAGTGCCCACCTGATGATGACGACGGAATTGATTGCTCAACATAAGGGCTATTGTTTTCGTTACCTAAACAAGAGTTTGAATTTACTATACAAGCGGGTCGTGTTTTTAAAATGAATGTCTACATGTATTAGCAGCAAAGCATGGATTGGAAAATTTTTGGGCCACGTTTATATTATATCTTATATTGACCCAGATTCTGAGTTGGCGGTTTCCATAGTAACGTGTCATGGTGTGAAAAAAATACAGTTTTTCTCTTTTTAAAGTTTCCTGAAGTAATGCTATTAAATGGTTCGGGGCTTAAAGAAGGTTGTGGCTCTAATAGTTTGGTAAAGCCCAAGTTTGGTCAAGATAGCTCACGAGAAAAGCTTCGAGCTCTCTTTCCAAAAAGCTTTCTCTTCCAAAATGTCCGGCTGTTCCTCAAGGATCCGTCTCCTTCGTGTGGATTATCCAACGATTAGTAGTCCAAGACTTGGTGCATTCCAATGGCGGCGAAAAGTTTCGAATAAATATATTTGTTTCATGTTTAGGTCTGCTAGCTATTGTAGCAAGCTATATATCGAATCCAATGTGGGAGAAAGCGACACCCTCCTGTTAGTTGAAGTCAATGAAGGACGTTACACTAACTACATAGATGTTTTACAAATTTATTTTGTTTTCGACACCTAATGATAACTACACATCTTTGAAATAAACCTCATCGACTTGACCAGATGAAAACCAGCACCAGTCACAAGCCTAGGGAACCGATCGATGAAGCCAGTATCTGTACGAAAAATGAATTAGGTTGGAATAATGCAGCACATTCTAAAAGAAGCGTAATATATATGCATCCCACATGCCATACAATCATATGCAAACGAACCAAAAAAACATAGAAGGTTTTCATTCAATAATGAGACGACAAGATGCCGCAAAGAGACACAACATGACAGTCGTATGAAATCTGCATGGAACCATAGTGAATAAAGAAATAGCTACTGTTCCGAAATGCCAAAACAGAATAAGCGTACGACGCAAGTTCACTGTGAATAGTTATGAACGAAAAGGGCCGAATTCTGTTGGATGGGTAATTGGACAAAGTGGTCGTATGTCTGGGCAATATGCCTGAAGAGAAAGTACTTGTCTGAAAGGGAACGAAGTAAAAGCAGTAGAGCCGAAGTATCATTGCAAAATCGGACGCATGAAAAACAAACGCATTCATGCCGATCAGAAACAAAAAATTTCGGCCGCTCGACTTCTCTCTGTATAAATACAAGTTGGTTAAAACTGAGGAGCAAATATTCACAGTCCAAGCTTAAAAACTTGAGATGCTTTTCTAAAAAAACTGTTACGGCAGGACCATAAACGGGCGAATCTCCACGTGAATGGCTAGATAGAGACACGAAGGTAAGACGATACAAATAACGTCAATGACACGTAAAAACGGTATTATTTTCGTTGCGTCTTTTTCTCTATGGCTCTTTGCTCTGCTAGTAGTCTTCATCCATATCCTGTATCTCAGTGCTGCGAGGAACTAAGGGCATCGTACTGCCTTTTTAATGGTTATCATCCCTAAACTGCGCTTCGCCTCCTACTCCCCTAAACCGCTGCGTGGTTGTGCGTGTTGAAAGAAAGTTGGTCGTTCAACTATATGTATACGCTGTTCGATGCTAATACCAGAGCAGTAGCCATCCGTAGATGGGCGTCTTAACGGTCGAAACATCTATAAAACAAGAGCCGCATCAACTATTAGCCAGTATCCGTAACCAACCATCTCTTCTTCCTTACCCGGTGTTTATCACGCTACCCCGCGTCCTCGCGGAAAGAAGCAGGGGGACAAGATGAAGGTCGTTTTCGCAGATAACAAGATAAAGACAGCGGAGAAGATTTACCCGGATTTGGCGACGAATAGAAACAGCGAATGGCGGAGCGGCCCAGATGGAAACCGCCGAAAATGCAGCAAATTCACAACGATGAAGGCACACACATCGACTGCCAGACTGCCAAACACATCGAAGGCATTACCCCTCAACGACGTATTTTGAAGCCCCTTGGGGAATTGGTCCCGGCATTGCGATCTTTTCTGGGCGGTGGCCAAGGCTGGAACGAGATGCCTGAAAATCTGGATGCGTATATTCTTGAGTTGCGTGTTACTGGGGGTTTTTTAGACAGAAAAAGCGAGGTGTAAACCAGGGATGGAGCCCCCGGAGTCGAGTAATATGACTATGACATGAAACGGATTTGATTACAGGATTAATTTATTGATAACAACCTTAAATAAATTTGGTTGAAGCTTGGAACAGCACTTTTACATATGGAATTATTTATATTCTCTATATAAATGATAATAACCGTACTAAACGAGCGTTCGGACTTTTCAAGTCTACTTCTAAGACGGCGAGGTATAAGGTTACGGAAAGGAGTGGCCATTGAAGTTCCAGTAGGACATTACTGCAACATGACGAAGTAAAATTAAACATCATCCATACCTATCGAAAACAAAGTGTCTTTACAATTTAAGCCGGAGTTTTGTTAATAAACGTTTCCACTTTGCCCAAGATTTCTGCGCCTATGGTATGTATTAAACGGATATATATATATATATATATATATGTATAGGCCTGTGGTTCAATCCTAGATACCGGTCTGCAGAGTATGGCAAATGACGTATTGATACGCAATGTATTCAAGCAAATTTTATTTGATGTTGAGCCAATGCTTTTGCGTAACTCACCCCGCGATTTTATTAACATAGTATAGGTACTTTACTATCATTATCTTTTTTAACAATCATCAAAAGTCTTTACCGATCACCATCCACAGGCCTCAACACTTCTTTTGAAGTTATGGAATACTATATCAATAATTGAGTTTGGATAAGGTTAAAACAAACGTTTTTCATCAACTTCAGATGGTACCTTGAATAAATATTTAATGCAAAAACGAATACAATTTTTGTAGTTATGATCTGAGAAATCGGTGATTTTTGGATAGGATAAAGTGCATATTATACAAGTTTGTATATGTGGTGCTAATTTCATGCTTCCGCATAACAATGTGGTCTTCGTCGTTTATAGGTTACGTTTATTCTGCGAAGTTTTACTGCCGGGGTATCTGGTGGTCACGGCAGCGCTGCTCTTAAAACGTGAGGGTGAGGCAATTGAGGCTAGAGGCGTCGTCAGCGCCAGTCGAGGATTTTTTCCAGTGTCAACTTGCACGATATCATCAGCGCTCGCATGTGTTGCGCGGCAGCTCAGTTGGCTAGTTTTCTAAAACGCAATAACCACGTCGGGTTAATCATCTGGCTGCCCAAAACCTCAGCCATCGTTTTTTCCACTAGTTCATGGAGGTGTGGGAGTAGTATATTTGCCTTGGGTGGAGCTCGGACGGACGTCGCAGTAGATGGTGAATATGGAAAACTTGCACGGCGAAAACCACCCACAGTGAGGTTTACCCCTGAAGAAAAAGCCTCTGAGCCTCCATCAAAAGATGAAACCTCATCTAACTGAACCCCTATTATTTGCCTTCATTTGGTCGTTCACAAATACTCTGGTCCCTCCCGTGAAGATTGACCATGGCAAATAGCCCAACCAACACCGATCGCAATTATGATCTTCGTATGTAGCAGTTAACTAGTATGTATATGCAGAAGTACAACATAAAAAATTGTGCAAGAAATAAAGTACCGGATGTAGCATACCAATACGGTGGTTCTGTTCAGAACTTTAAAAGTGGTAAGGCACATTCGGGACGATTTCGAATAAGATATACAGACAAGTACCCTTTTGTTACCAGATCTGTGAGAAAAACCCATGTCGTTCCGTACCAACCGATGTGGTGTTTGTGTGTCTGTAGGATCTACTGCTCGGAATAGGAAATGAAGAGCGCAACCAATAACCACGTAATCGAGTATATCTAATACTAGGACTTGACGATATAATATCAGCGGACGCAACATCCGTTGCACCCCATTCTATATATGAACTTTAATGGAATATCGGACTGGTCATCTAAGAGATATGATCATTTATCTGCATCATTTTGTTCAAAAGTGTTCTCTCAGCCCCAAGATTTGAATTCAATCGATTGTATTGGAAACGAAATTGAACAGCACATAAAGTGGTCGATACGTTTAGACATCGTAGCTAAGAGACATTCGGTCTCGGTCGCAAGGCGCACGCGACCAGAAAAAACACGTAAATGCACGGGTTCGATCCCCACCATTGCACATTTGCATTTATAGGGTTCGTTTTCCGAAGTAATGCAAAGAGCGCTATCGTGGACGTTAAATGTTAGCTGACGGTCAGCCCTAAAACAACAGCTAAAAGACATTAGTAAACACCGGTCGTCGATGCTGTTTGCTCATAGAAATGAATCCACTAAAAGCATTGCTGGTAGTTCTGTTGTTCAGCGATATTCCAAAGAAAAAAGGATGAGAGTTCCCTAACCTTGTCCCCCTGGGATCAGACCTAGTATAAGTGAATGAGACCCCTCAGATCCTCCAAAGAGACCAAAAGGCATGTTGAACTGAGTGCGATGAAATATGCCAACATTGATACCTACCAATCGATGCCAGTTTGCCTCCCGTGCTGTCTACGACTTTCTAGGCCTTGTGAATCGATGGCGTGGAAGCCATAGAAGAACGGACCCCTTCATTCTTTTATCCACGTGCGCCCCACTTCTACGCATTTTCTTCTATGGCGAATTCCATCGCTAAATTTCTTTCCCTTTTCTCTCTTTTGCCTTCGCTCAATAATCGACGTCATCTTATTAGTTTGAGGCAGTTTTGTAAACGTACTGATTAAATTAGAGTTGAACAGTGTAATGCCTAACTAATCGTTAGAGCATTTATCATCGGGGAATTCTGCTTTGAGAGGAAAGCCATTAAAGAAATCAACTATATTTGAAGTCTGTTCTGAAACTCTCTGCGTACATGCGCGACGCGAATGATTGGTTGTAGGTCGCTGCACAGCCTAGTAATGAAAACTTAATGGACGGTTTAGCTCTGAAAACGCTAAGCCGCGATGCAAGGGATTATGGCAAATTTGGTCAGTCTACAAAGGGTATTTTGTTTTTGGAAGGTTTTTTGTCTGAGCCAAGTAACCAATCGCACAAAGCCATAACAAAAACATATGCAGCAGAGCAACTGTAAATTAAAAAAATCAGTCCGATGTATTTTAATATATAGTAAGATCTTTTAACGAATGCTACTCGTCATAAAAGTTTATGACCAAAATTACGTTATATGATGTGGCATACTCCACTCTTTGGTATTGTTTTTCCCTACTGCTGATCATTGGTTCCGTTTTTCACAAGAATCAACTTGTTTGTAAAAGGGCGTAACCCAAGGAGGTTGCACCTAAAGATGTCCTTATTAATGTCTTATTATCACGGAGGCCTTCTTGTCTATTACTTGCCCTTTAACTTTCACTGTTTTGTCCGACTTTTCGGGACGTTCCTTTGCATGCTAGAATTGTCGCTATGTGGTTACTGAATCGGTAGCCAGTAAATCAGTAATATCGTCTATCAGTACCATTGTTAATGCCACTGCATAGGTATATATATATATATATATATATATATACTTTGTTTTCTTCCCCGAATGCTGAAGACGGCCATCCTATAAAAATAAGCCAATCGTAGTGTGGCATTCATGGTTGTCTCCACTCATTTGTCCATAAGTTATTTTGCGTTAGACGCTTGTGTCTGTCTAGAGTCTGCGCTCTAAATATCGGTATGATTGCATTGTACAAGGTAGGTGTGTACGTGAGCGCTAACGATATACTTCCACAGTACAATTGCTGCAGCGGGCCGACCACTTTCGCCGTTTTCGTAATATCCGCATATGGCTTCGCTGCGAAAACGAGTACGTAATAAGGATAAAGGGCACGGAAGCATGGGTCAGAGCATGGCCTAATTTAGACGCCACCGACGCATGACGCAGCCGTATGGAACGCGATGGTGATGGTGGTGGCAGGGGCAGAGGTACCTTCGTCTAAGTGAGAAGCGTCGGCCTGGCAGACCGCCGAAGAGGCCGACATAATCTGCTACTCTGCTACTCGGGCTCCACTACCGTAGCAGAAAAGGGATCAAGAAAAGCGGAAGTCCCGTCTTGTCCCTGTTGCTCCAACGGACATCGTGGGGTGATTTTTTAAAAGATGCATCAAGGCAACTTGCGAATGCAAATATGCAGCGCTACTCTTTTCCGCTTTTCTTCTTATTGCTGGCACGACAAGCGTCAGCTGTCCTTGGGTGGCGAACCATCTCGTCGGGTCTGTAGTACAGAGAATGCGAGAAATAGAGAGAAAAAGAGAGTTGATCAGATAATATAGAGAGAATATGGGATGAGAAGAGCAGAACAACCCATAGTTCGCACATATTGCGGCTTACTCGAACTCTCTCGTTCCTCTAAGCCACTGTTGATACGCTGCGCTAATAAAAGTACTCCCTCTGCTCATTACAGGGGCGGCACCAGCAGCAACATTATCAGGCGGCGGTGAGCTCGGCGCAAAGAAGCTGAATTGGATAGAGCAGCTGTATAGAGAAACTTCAAATGGTAATAACAATACACGCACATAGGAAACAAGCGACTGTAGAAAGCAACCTTATCATGTGTCATTTGTTGAGCAAATGTCTCCGAACCACATTGACCCACGCTTAGTCTTCGACCTACTTCTAAAAATTTGTTTTCACACATTACGTCCTTTAGCGTCTTAAAGTGTTAAAACCTTTCGGGTCTTTTTATAACGGATGAAATCGCGAAATTCCTGTGCGTAATTAGGGAAATGGCGTTGTTCCGCCATCTGTATGATTAGACCAAAAACTTGGCCGAGCGCGTGCAACCTTATAGAATAGAAAGCCTACCTTACACTAGAGTGATTCCTTGGACCGCGTATACACAAACATCGCATACGATGGACTTACAAACGGTTAACTACCGCGTAAATATTCGCACGCACGTGTAAGTGCTTAGCCCGTTGGGGAAATGATGTTCAAAGGCGAGAGGTAAGATTAGAGTTGTACGGCCGTCAAAAGCTATATAAGAACGAAGACGCCGTATATATGAGCGAATCTACAGGTGGCCTGGTCTGCATTCGAATGACCACAATTCAGCTTCCATATATCGTCATTTCAAGGCTTCAATAGCTAAACTTCAGTTTTATAATACGAGAATTATCCATGTCTTAACAGCGACCATGGCATGTGTAGAGATATATACTCGCGACATAGAGAGTGCAATTCAACAGGTTGTTGGACCACATATCGTTGCAAAGCTGCTGCTTAGTAAAATAGGCCTGGCATTGCCGCTTTCATAGGAACTACGAGTAGTTGATTACGGCCAAGTTGATAATGTTACATTGACAGCATCGCGGCTAACGAAATACAAGAAAATAGGTTTATACACCTACGAGCCCTAGACATGCCTGTCGTCGTTGGTCTAGTTCTCCGTGCGTCTCTTTTTTTACCCGTATTGGTGTATTGCTGTGACGATCGGTCCGACGGCTGTTATCCGAAGATGAGACGCACTGCTGACCGATATCGGGCAGTTACGAAAAAATAATTGACGTTGTTATTGTTGTATTTAGTAGTATTTAATCCATGAGATAATATGCAATGGCACGACATTGTCATGATATTCAAAGGCAGGCTCGCTGATCTAATCTCTTTCCATCTCACCCATTTCATCCGCTACACAAGAACATCTTTCACGGGCTGACCGATAACGTTCGACAGATATATATATACCATCGGTTATGAGTCGACGTTAGCGTCGAAACAACCCGACGACCAATAACTAACAATGTCGACAACCAACAGGTCGCATTAGATCACTGTATAATTTCACATTATAATAACGTAGCACTGGTGGACACAATCAATAGCGATATCGGCACTAAATCCCGAGTTCCCGCGATTCAACGGCGTACGACACTGAGTAGACCACCGCACGTTCACGCACACACGCACATCATAACAGGCCCGCGAGATAGCGACGTTCAATATCGAGGGGACGTTGTCAACTTCCTGTGGCGATTCAAATTGCACGAAGCTCGGATTTGTCGCCTGTTTCACTGAGAAGAGAACGTGACATACAAAGAGCATCTAGCTCTCAGAGACTTTGCGCTTGCCTCTGCTTCGCGGACCTCAACAACCTGTTGTCGTACCGCGACCACCTCATACTAAAGCTCATGGAAAAATCACAGCCGACAGAGCGACAGCTCGGCCTACCCTAAGCAGCGTTCACACACGGGCAACTCCGAAGTAAACCATGGAGTTGGTATGAACTAGCTACATGCTGAAAAGTTAGTAGTCGAGACTGATTCCATATTAACAACATCGGGTCGAATAATTCGTCGCAACAACGTTTCGAGGAATGCTGAGTTCTCTTCTCTATCTGAGCGCTATACCATCGACGTTTTCGAGTTGTGGTTCACTTACATATTGATGCGATGGAGGTTGCTATTGACGGCGTCTTCGTCCGCTAATACTTCCCATCCTCTTTATCGGCTTTTTTCTATGGAAAAGGCTAAAGTAAAACTGCCGCCCAGCTATCGTGTAGTGTTGTCGAGGTATTGTACGGTAGGAGGTACGGGTAGCATCCCCTGGGGCAATGGAGTATTTTGGAGCAACATTTACCGAAATATTGTCGGCTTCAGTTATTGTCGTTACTCGCGCTTTCACTATCGTCGATCTTTCGCTGTTTTTATCACGCTATTGGAAGAAGACACCGATAGGGCATTGCGCGTGATTTTTTTCCTTTAGCCGCTGTTCAATAGCCAATGCGAGGTGAAATTTCTGACGTCCTTGCCGAGATTTTTAGCTATTATTATCAAGGTTGTTACATTTGTTGCTATACCAGTTTCTGTTACTGCTAACACTGGACAACGCAGTCGGAAGTGATTACTAGCAGTAAAGACCGCTGGAACGTCACGGCTAGAGCCATAGTCAGTGCGACTTGTTGGCCGCACGATATTGTCGTCAAGATTTGCTCAGCTCTGCAGCGTTTCCCTTCGTTTCAACACTGTTAGCTGCGCCTGCAACTGTTGCTCCTGGTATAAAACGAGGCCGTAGAACAATGCCGACGTAACAATGCTGAATCGATAACTAGTGGCAAATTCTGACGGCGGAAGCACATGCATGGCGGCCTTCCGGAGCGACGGCGTTGGGTTTCTGCTACTGCTGCTATCGGTTACAGCCACTGAGCCTGCTGCGAATGTTACTATTTTTCCTGCTGCTTTTATTACTACTGCTCTTTTTGCTGCTGTTACTCGGCATGCTGATTTGGGTAGTTGGCTACGGGCGACCGTGTTGGCCTTACGCTCGGCCCCCGCCTGCTGCTGGGCTGCCGGTCTGTCCGCACTGAGCTCAGTCGCGCATCTTGCTCGCCTCCTCTCCCTTTCTCGGGTAGCTCTCCTCCACCAGGTTGGGTTGCCAACTTCATCCTGCTGGCTGCCTTCAGCCGTCTCGAAACAGGCACACAGGTGGTCGCGCATGCGCTCCTTGGGATGAGAAACCGGCCCCGCTAGCACCCCCTTTTCCCACGGCAGCGACCCGTTCGTATGCAGCTTTCGTACGTAGGCTTTGTATTGCCAGCCTTACCGCCCACATCAACCACCATGGTAAGCAGTCCAGACCCTTGCCACGTCGCTAAGCCCTCACACCAAGCATCCCTTTCTCTTGATTCGCAGCTCTAACCAACCTTCTTCCCTTTTCCAAAGCGGTCATCGGCAGCGACGCCATATCCTTTATGGGAGACCTCCTGACCATCACCGTTGTCCTGGCAACGCCTGCTGGTTCGACGATGAACCCCTCGTACTTCAAAAATGAGCCCCAATGAGCATTATCATTAGGCTGAAATGTTAGTAGTACAACAATAACAATAGGTTTCACCACTGTGTCGTCTTCGGTTCATGCATGAGGATTCGCGTCATAATTTCTTGTAGTTATAAGCCAAAATAGATGACAATTGCCAGATGGCAGGGTCTGTTTAAAGAATCCACGGCCTTTGGAAAGGCGCATCCCACAGGAGCTCAGCAACAGGTCCCTGGTCACGGAGTACTCTCATCCGAGGACTGGGCCATTAGATCGTCGGACCGCTTCTCACGCTGCACCTCTCTCAGATTAATCACAACTTGTTGATTCATCATCTGCTTGAGTTGTTCGCCTCATTTAACTTCTTGCAATGAAAAATTATGGAGCCACAAGTGCTGCCACGCTTGTCATACTAGTCTCGAACACGACAAAAAATGTGATCGAACACAGGATAGAAATATAAAATGAAGCCAAGTCACTATAGTCAGAAGTCAAGTCTGTATAACTAAACACATGTGTCAAAAGCTTTCCTGTAATTTTTAGAGTCTAACATTCAGCTACCTATCTTCTATCCATTCGAGCGAGATCTTGTAATAATCAGTAGACGACAAAACAGAGTTTATTATCTACCTAATCGGTCTAGTTTGAATTAAAAAAGTGAGTTTATTATTTGATAAATAGATCCGCTTTTAAGTACGGCGAACGACTTAAACTCCAAGAATCGCTTCAATAATTCATATCGTTCGTAGGCTTAGGCAGTGATAAACTTTAAAAATAAAACGCTTATAACAAATAGCTTTATAACCTTAGGTTCGCCGTGTTATACCAAGTTCCGGGTAAAACCAGTTTTACGAAATTTCCTTCTTGAGTTTTCAGTTTTCACAGAAAACTTCATAGTTCGAGATACATAAAGGCAAGCTAAGCAGAGCAAACAGATCTCATTAGAATGGTATCTATCATTTACATATGCTAGCCGTTAAGTACCGCAACAACTACTTGGTTCTTGTTTTGTGTTTTCAGGACAGCACAACTGCCCCTTCTAAGTTGTCGTCTATTCTGGCTTTTTTCAGTCGTCTGCCCATCGACCCACCAGAGGTCAGAAAGATGGACTAAGTTTAGAAAGGGACAGGAGCTAGCTTAGATTCCATTACCCGGCAACGTGGCTTGTCGTCGGAACAATGTCTCGATGGCAGTGCCGTAGTTCATGTAATGTCTACCACAAACGAACATGTGCGAGGTTTTTTTCCCCTACAGGCCTTGCCGCGGGCCGGCAGTCGGTTGGGAGGTCGGAACCAGGCGGACAATCAACTCGAAGGCCAAAATCCTGCTGGGACGTTACAGCTTCGCAGAAAAGCAGGTCAGGGAAGTTGGTGGGCCTTGAGAGTAGGGGAGGGGATGGCGTAAGGAGACTCTCTGACTAATCGATGGGGAACAACTGTACGAAGAGGAAAGGACAAGATGAAGGAACAATGGTAGGCACAAGATTCGGGATTCACAGGTTTGATATTAGGGATAGTGTTCGGGAATTGGTGTATATACAAAAAACAAGGAGTATATTGACTCGTTAAGAAAGGCGCCTCCGCCTGTGAGGATACCAGCCACCAGACTTCACCGACTAACAAACAAGAGACAACTGGCTCAGGTAACCAGGCTGGCCTTTGGAGGCCACCGGCTACTGAAAAGTATTTCGTTTAGGGCCAGCTTAGCTAGTTCTACCGATGTACAACTCGAAGAATAGCCTAGGGAGATCCTTTGAAATTTCAAAATTTTAGAAGTCTCGCTTCCTGATATGAATGCGTCGGCTCTGTGCAGCTCTTGAGATTTTGACATTCTTTTAGGCATACAGTCTTGGTTTGAGAGTTTTAGGGTTCAGCTAAATCTCATTTGTACAGTGTACCTTTGTGGCACGATTTGTGTGGCAAAATACAACCGGGCTAGATGAAAATTGTTCACGCTGTTAACATCGTAGACTTAATTTGACACTAATTTCCAAGAAGCAGCCACAATGAATGCAAGCCAACCTTCAACACAAACGCGAAGTTTCTTTTTTGGGTCCCGGCGGTCCTAGAATCGGCTTATGGGCGTAGTTAGGATAATTGTTTTTCTGTGATTTTGCCGAAATTGCCCTTGTTGCGATTTTACCGCACTTGATTTTGTTTCGATTATGCCGAAATTACCCTTTTATGAGAAGTGCTGATTTTTAAGTGTGCAGCGGATTCAGAAAACCCTTGCAGCTCGAAGCACTGATCAATTTCCTTTGGTACGAGAATATTGGTTTAGACGCAGTGGTGGTAATTTGGCTGAAAAAGGTTGAATGTGGCTGCTTTAGTGTTCCTTATTCGAATTCAGTTAAATCAAGTCGGAGAAGCAATAGAAAGGAGGGCCAAGTGGCTATTTACTCTCGATCAATCGAAATATCCTCGGATCTGTGGCCAAGGCTAACTATGCTATAAATGTGCAGCGGGTACGTATTCTGTTGAAGGCGTTTGGATTTGAGGGGCAGTACCTGCGCTCACTAAATTGGTACCTTGATACAGTTGAGATAGATAAGGTGTAGGGACATTTAGTGGTCTTCACTCAGAAGAATCCAATAAAGGTTCTAATGTCGTGGAGACGATAGATATCACACTACATAGGACGTTCGGGTTTACTGCAAAGCTCAGAAGTTTGTGGTGTACTCTGAACAAGTTGTATTGGCAATACTTCAAATCTACGTCAATTTGAATTAATTATAGAGGTCATCACCTATACAAGCATAAAGCACAGATTCAGTTTGCTAAATCAAACATTTGTTCTACAAACATTTGTTTGGTCATCTCATAGGAAATGCGCAATGCTGAAGTTTCGATATTGCAATTTGCGGGCAAAATATGCAAAACGCAGCAAAATGACGGCCTTTGTGATTTAAATTAATAAACTCCGTAGGTTCATGAAGTCACAACCGATATGAGCTTACTTTTGAGACATTTGGCAGGACCACATCGCTTTGCGTCGTGTTAATCAAAATTTGAAGGCTGAGCTAAAGTCTATCTGGTTGTCTCGGGCTTCTCGCCTTTTTTTCTTAAGTTAACATTTAAGAGTTTTATTTACGGCACCTTGCCGTTTGCTCTTTCTAACTTCCCATTGAGTTCCTCGGAGAAAATGACCTTTCGGATGACTTTGCCACCGCAACATAAAGAGGCTAGCAGAGCGAACTGGGGCAGTATGCAGTGCCGTTTAGCATTCTATAAGAATTGTCCGTGGCCAGCGCTTGCCGACCTAGTTTGGTGTGTAATTTTCCACTCGTCACTTGTGATGTTCTGCGTTGTATTTCCCTCAGGCTCCAATCGGCGGTACATTGGCCATGGTCAGTTCGTTTGGATTGTAGATGGTTTGTTGAAACTTGTGTCTACGGCTGGTAGGTTGGTCGAGTGTATCCCGGTTAGGGAACGACGGTGTACGAATAGCAACCTGCAAGATTGGAGCGCAAAAGTGGCTGCTTCATCTGGTTCTGCTAAAGAGCTGCTTCATCTGCTGCGTTTGGACGTGGATCGGGCGGCAATTCTAACGACACCCGTAATCGACAATCCTCTCTTTCTCGCCTCAGTTAGCTCTATTTCTTATCGTTGACGTTTAATCAAAGGCGAGTAAGGCCGATTAGCTCTTTACTGCCATAGCAAAACCAGAAACATCAACAGAAAAAGTTGTGAAGCCACTGTGGGCTCAGTGCAGGCCACGGTGGCACGGTGGTCGACTATTCTCGATGTTGTTACAGTACATATCGCGGGGACACACGCTGTCATAAGTTTACGCTACCGAAGTACGATGATCCATTCGCTCAGGAAGCGTCAGCATGGACCTTGACCGTTTGAACGCCGTTTGGGAGAACATAACATTATCAAAGCAGTTTTATCAGTTGCATTCGGCACTCAGTTTGCCTCACTGCTTCCTATATTTCTCTAGCCAACCGCTGTTTCGACTATTAATAGAAAATGCAACTCAGCAAACAACCACAGCTCCCACCGCAAGCCCTTATGATTTAGCTGCCTTATGTGGCTGCCGCTAGTCTTAGTGGAACAGCTTCCAGCTAACCAAGCGGTACGTCCTCGACATCGTACCGGCGTGTCAGCTACAGCCCATGCAGGGCACACATAAGCAGCTTTGTCTAAAGGCACACCCAGACAAGTGTGTATCATGTTGTATCATATGTGTATGTCACCGCTCTAGGCCTATCCCAAAATGGTTGTGCTTTTACACATAAGACGTTATAAGTTGGCCGTCGATTTGTGATGGTATATGTATAACTTATCAATAGTGTTATACAATTTGTATTTACTAAAAGGCAGTAGCAGTAACGATACAGTTATGATCGACAGCAAGTTATAGGACAGGTTTGTAAATTCGTTGAAAGCAGTAAAATAGACAGAATTTGAACAATTTTATACGGTGCTATTGGTCAAAGCGAAATGTTCTAGAAATGCATAGAATGCGGATGCTCTTAATAAAAAGTGTTAATGATACGATATCTTTGAATCGATTTATTTACCTACCGATTCGCACGTCCGATTAACTGTAGCACATACATTCAGGCAAATTATGAACCGTATTTTATCACCAAGCCAACTAAGCCTATTTCTGGATATAACAATGATGGAACTGCCATGTTGATCAACTACTACAACAATGTATACATACAATATAGTGTGTTGCTCTTAAAGCTACTATAGTATTAACAGTAATGCATGTGATTTATATGTTATGCTCTTCTTTGGCTTTAATAAAGATGTATTTTAATTAAGCTGCATTCAAGACTGGAATACTTGAGGCTAATCAAGAATAACTGAGGCTTTTTCAATGAAGCCTCATCATTTAATTCTTTAAAATGGTTACCGACAAGAAACGTTTACAGCATGCAGGGAAATGGAGCTATCGACAAAGATTGATTTACTATACAGGGTATGGTGTCTTTATAAATAATAACTACAGAATACCCTATTTAAAAGTTAACATATGTCAGCTTGGCTTTCGGTGGTAGAGCAGTAGTTGCCGACTGGACTCTCTATACCTTTCACAACAATCTTAAAATGCGTCTTGCTAAGTATAGAAACGTCTGTTAGATAACTAAGTGCCTGAGTGTTAAGCTTATGAGAAATCTTACGAACGAGATGAAACCCTCAGAAGACACTTATAGACTTACAGATGACAAAGTTCCGGTAAGAATTTTCGCCAGCAAAACCATTTATTTTGCTGGTCGGCCAAGTCCTTTACACTAACTGACGCAATTAGATTAGCAGTTGCATAAAGTACCGCATATGGATCAAATTGTATCCACAAACAGGAACACTTAAAAAGTCTTGCAACAAGAGTCATTGGCCTAACGTTCTCCTACCGGTACCCCAAACCCGAAAAGATTACGTAAACGATATTTGCCCCTGACAGGTCGTTGCCGTGAATAACCTGATCTGTCATATGTCACCATCTGACACCAGGCACACGTAGGAAATAATCCTTTTGCAGCAACTGGACTCTATCTAGTAGTTGCCAACTGTACGAATGTGTATTTGTATATTTTCTCTTTTCTCCATTGACGGTCCTACGCCTACTGTCCAGGGTGCTGTTGTTGGGCCCCTTGCTAATCACATCAACATGGGCATCGCTCTTAGCGCAACGGTGCGCCCTGTCACCATCAGATGTAAGCACATCCAAACCACTCAGAGGGTGTTAAACAATATAATTAGCCACCTCTCATCGTTGTTCTAGCTCAGTGTGTTTCTCTGTATTTCTAGGCACGGTTCCGATGAGGTTACTAAACAACGCTAAAACGGGTACATTCCCTATAAAGTATGCTGCTGTTGATTCTCATACAGGCCCAGGTAACCTTACTGGTCGCTGAAAATGGTCACAATCGCCTTGAAAAGCCCGAATCTATTGCGGGAGCGGAACTCGGTAGTTATGATGATGCGCAAGGGTACCGCCTCAGCTGTACGCCTAGCAGCTATTTATAATCTGCCTAATTATTTAGCAATGCGGCTTCTAAATTAAATAATAGAAAAACATATAGCGAGTGACGATAGAGATTTAATTAAATAAGCCCATCGGACAGAACAATAGCTTTTTCATGTACGCACTGATGAAAATGCTTAACCTCTATTAAAGGGTGAAGAATTATTGATCAAGTTGCCATTTGAGCTGTATTGTACGTTTACAGAATAATGGTACTACAGGGAGCTATTCTTATGATGCACACGTGTATAACCTCACCCGCTCCATTACCTGTAAGGCACCGTCTGCATATCGATGCCCTCATAGAAATGTCTAAACGTCCATCTTATTCAGTTTATAATACTATCATACCAATGTATTTTTAGAGTTTCTTTCGTCAACTTTACATTTGGCTTATTGTATGACCAGCTGCTGATCCATGTGATGAGTTGCTTATTCAAATCAGGTCAGCAAAATTATCAAATTGTTTAGATCAAGTTGGTTCAAAGATCCGGCTTCCACTTTACGTGAAGCTCTGCGTCGACTGTTATTAATCGCTCTTGATATTTGTTTGATGCCTTTCACAACCTACGACCTAGCTCTGACCTTTACTTTTTGAAAAATAACTATTAGCAGCCGCAGCAGTAAAGGACATCGTTGCAAATGCGATACATATGGTGATACGTGGACATAGGTCCTCTAACGTTCTTTTAAATCGAAGCCCACAAATACAGAGCGTCAGAGGAAACATTAGCGAAAAAATTTTCATGTGTAATTTGCCCAAGTCAGTACGTTTGTTTCGAAAAGGCTTGATACGGCTGACACGGAAATTATAGGGAATTATATATAATTATTATTTATTAGGGCGCCGCCCCATTCCTCTAAAATGTGACTTACGTGAGCAGCAACAAGGACTACCAGCAGCACAGCCTTGGAAAGAAACAGCTAGGCTTATAAAGCCAGCACTTACTCCCCATGGTCCAGCACGGGACCGTCTCTGAGCGGCGTCACCAAGGCACCCAAAACGATGCCGTATATGGTGTCAGAGACCTCACGTTATGTGGGCGAGTTGTGTATTGACGAAATAAATAGAAGCACTAATGGCAAAAACAGAACTAAAACTACAGGGAAAGACGGAAAGCCATAGCGCTAGATACATGAGACAAACAGAAATTGTAGAGGAATATGTAAATTGCCTAAAAATTTTATACTGCTTCACTCTGCATTGATAATACAGTATAGTCACGTATCGCTTCGTTGCTGCACGTGACCATGCCGAGGGAATGGAAAAAGGTTCGTCGTAGGCTGTACAGCGGGAAAGTAAAGGCGCAAACTTTCTTAGCACAGTTCAAATATAATTTAATAAAGCAAACTTGAAATAAATTTTTTGAAACGCATATGAATAAAGTAGTTGCATATATAATTGTCCTGGAAATATCAAATTCAGTCGAAAGTTGTTAAACCAGTTACCTTCAACGTCTGATTAGATTAATTTTACATTGAGATACATCCGTTTGTAACTTGAAAGCTTTGCAGTTTTATAAACGCACGAAATGAACGCACGACTATAATCAAACGGTTAACAAATCCAGCTACTCGAAAAAGGAGTTCTTAGTTGACATACAAGTAACTAGATGATTTTCAATTAACTTATATAAACGATCTGTAGAGATTCGGTGCGTCTCGATTTTTTTGAGGTTCCGAAGCCAGTAGTAGTAGTCTACAATATCTACTAATTTCTAAGTCATTGGACGTTAAGCCACGAATATTATATCATAACAGATCTATGCACTTTCATCCATTTGGGAGAATTGATTTTTTTGGAGTAGCAACGTAGTGCTTATTGTGTGCCGCCATTGTGTGTGTAATAACTGTCATTGGTACGATAATCGATTTTTATGAGTATTTCCGTTTGGTCAACAGATTGCTGCTCTACAATAAAATCAAAAAGTTATTTAGCCGTTCTTAGTGTAAAAAGGTTTATTTTACTTACCGAGAAATCAAGTTATGAATTTTACAGCCATAACATGCTGATAGTAGAGTAAGTTGGTGATTTAGTCCACCCAATTTAGCGATACATTTTAGAACAGCTGAATGTCAGCGATTAAGACCTATTTTTCACATATCTAGTTCTTAAACGGTTTCGAATTAAGCACAATTTGAGGTGGAATAACATTTTCGATTTAGCTTTTGTTACAATCATTTTATTTAATAAATTGTATGATCAATGACCCTCATTTTAATCCTTCAATAAACAGTCTGCCACTTATTTAACCAAGAAGCCTGCTCACTTTGTTCGACGAACCTAATCGTGGTCAGATCAGTTAATATGCGCATTGTTCTGGTGGCTCACAGAGTACATGTGGGATGCAAAATTTTTTGTGCGTTACTTGGCATGAACGCTACAATCTTGAGAATAAGTTCCATTTTTCAAAATATGCTTAAACGTTATTTAAAGTAAAACTCGTTGTTTGCTATCGTAGCGACGGCATTGGTCATCTTTTGTATCTCCAATTCGCTTTGCCATTTGGAGACCCGTAGGTGCACGGGTTCGATCCCCAACGTTTCATGTTTACATTTATGGGGTTTGTCTTACGAGTAATGCAAAGAAGGATACCGTAGGCGTTAAATGTTGGTCAAACGAACAATTGTAGTTTTTTGCCACTCCGCTGCGAAACCGCTTTTCAATTAAATCCAATTTAAATTAAATTCAATTTGACTTTTACTGCTCTTTAACCCAAGGAGGAGCCGTGCACAGTAATGAGCATGACACAATATATTCATACATATATATGGTCTATAAAAAATGCCTAAGCTGTTGTTATAATAGGTCAATTATATACATGTCTACGCATAAATCTACTACATAAATAATTTAAGCGCCCAGTTTTGGCCATCTTACAAGCAGTTACCGTATGTTAACTTCATAAAGAGTTTTCAAAAGGTACGATATTGCCAGGAAAAATCAGATATAGGTTGTTCAAAAGGACTCTAGCTCTATCAACTATATAACGTAGGTAACGCGTCAAAGGAATCGTGTCTGCACATACACAATGCATGCTTTTCCATACAAGGGAACCAGTCTTCAGGACAGTATAACAATTTGGGGATCACAAAATCTTTGGTAAGTTTAATGCAAAATTAAGGTGATTTTGTAACAAAGCAAGTTTAAGAGGTGCCAGTGTCAAGAAGTTGAACTCAAAAGAGCCGGTTCGAGAACAGTTGTTACTTCTTCTGATCCACTTAAATGAACTTAGAACAGAAGGCTAACTTAGAACAAAAAATTATTCTTACGTGTGGACAGCGAGTATGGAGTTCATTGGCAATGTGCCCAATCAAGCCGATTAAACTGGTAAATCATTTTTTTCAGACACGGAAAGTCTAATTTGTTGTTTCTGCTTTTCATTGAGAGACATATCCATCTGCGGTGCACTCGATTTTTAACCATAGAGAAACCACGAGATTAGATTATCCAGTGATTTCAATTTGCCTCAGTCACACGCAGATAGACATATATATCACATGGATGGTCCTTAGAAAGCATTTTACGCGTCAAAAGAACAAACCCACAATACACTCTCTTTAGTCATTAATTAATTCATTCATTCATTGTTATTTTACATTGAGACGATTTCAACTCAATTCATTGACGAGGAAATATTTTCGATAAGATTTATTGTCAACCAAAAACATCTTAAGACAGCTGGTGATCCGCTAAACGCTGGCAAATGTCAAGCAGACTCTATGCCTAAAGAAGAGCCTACATTGTTCAAATAAGGCGTTCTTTTGGCATATAGAGTGAGCCATTTACCAAAGGCGTTCAAGAGATTTAGAAAAACGTTCCTTGAATCGGGCAATGTCCTAGCAGGTTGCTTCTTCTTAGAAAATATCTGCTTTAAAAGCGAGTGGCTGAAGTATAGTTAGGACCCTTAGAACTCTCATAACGTCCATTAAGCGTCACGAAATTCCTATTGCTGTGACGGCTAAGTTATGAAGCTCTGAAGAATTTTCGCATGAATTTGGTAGTCACCTATGGTTTCGATATTCAAGCTCATTGCAGATAAAAATTAGTATGTCTTCTTAAAACCGGGCCCTGCGTAAATAAACCTAAAATAAAATAAATCTATAATAAAATACAATCCAGTATAACTCCTTCCGACCGAGCGAATTTTCTGCGCGTAAATGTATTTACCGACCAATGTGAGCTATATCACCGCTCTACAATGAACAACTGAAAGTTGATTTTTTATTGCACTGCTGCTGTTTTGTATTTCGTCTGTGTCCACTGGCTCAGTTTTTCCGCTACTTGTTCGCAGCGTTCGCGTGCTTGCGGTTGGAGGCGACGGCGGAGCAAAACGGAAAAGTCGTAGTTGTCGCTTGTTGGGGAGACCAACGGCCGATGGACACAAAATTGCCACCTCACGGTCAAGGTTAATCCGGATGACCAGGTCGCGGGGCCCACCCCACTCGCTGTTTCAGTAAAAGAGAGGCGAGACCTCTGACAGCAAATCATAGCCACCGTGTTTAACATCTTGCGCCAGCGACTGCTACTAAAGCAAGAGCAGCAACAAAAAAAGCATAACGGACGTCATGAAAACCAAGTCTAATGCCACCAAACGCACAACCAGAATCAGTATCTAAACAGCAGCTAAATATAATTACCTACAACGGAGACATTATTATGGACACGTTTGCTGAAAAAGTCGAAAACAAGCAGCGCCGATAAAATAATAAGACCACCAGCAAACAACGTAAACAAAATTATAAACCAACATCTTTAGCAGCAACAACAGCAGCAAGATGAATGACAAAGGGGTGACGGCAGAAATAAAAGCGAAATCAGTTACATGAGCTTGAAAATCGCATGTCTCTATTCTGTGTCTAATGCCGTGATCAGAAAAGGACGACAGAAAAGTCTATAACCCTCTCCACCCGCGGCTTCGGAGGCGATTCAGGCTTGATTACCGCGCGATGCTATTATCCCCATTTGTAGGTCGTAGAAGCGACGTGGTCTGTAGTTTATACCGAAATAAATGGACCAGATGAAAGAGAGAAAAAAAAATCATTGAATTCAAGTTTACAACTAACACACACAACCCCGAATAGCGAAGTAAGTCAATGACCATCAAGGCCACAAATGATTTCGTGGACAGTGCGCCTAAAGTAGAAGCATATTTGAGTACTCAGCTTCTTTGGTCTGAAAGAACCGTGACGATCTATCTCGGAAGTTTAGCGTTCCATGATCACTCATTGGTCGTATTTAAACGAGCGTCGGACATAGGCAGGTCAAGAATATAAGAAAAATGTGTATATACGTTAAAATTTAGATTTTTTTGTCAGTCCGATAGATGGCTAGTAGCGACTGTCAATTGCAACCAGCTCAACACTACTAGAAAAAGGTAAGACTAGGGCAAACATCTTACCTTCTAAGAAAGCTAGTATGGTACTCTTTAGTATGGTACTTTTCCCCGCGGTCCGGATATTTTAGTCAGTTTGTCAGCGACAGCCGATGGTCAACGGTAGAAACGCCACCGGTCGTAGCGGTACTATGCGAACTTGTGCCTACTCTGTGATTATTCAGTAAGCCTTCTGCTATTGTTGCGGCTGCCCTCGTGCTAGCTGAAATGATAAATCAGCTTTCTCTCTAGGCCGACCTGGCCCCCTCTTTTCCTTAACACAGAAGAAAAGCAAGGTGAACCCTTCCATTATGCTTTACAACGGAAGACGACGACTGCAGCAGTCGCCTGCACACTAATGACACTTTCAAGGTGTAGGCGGCGTTAACCGTGGTAAAGGTCAACATTGTTGCAAAGAGTGGACCGACATTACATGCACATTGTATTCTACTGCTTTGAAATATTGTAGCTTTGGTTTTCGCACGGCACGTACAGCTAGCAGTACAAATGAATGAGCTATTGATATGGGTGAAGAAAATCCTGGCATCTTAAATCTTCGCGTAAGCTGAATACCACAAACGGTAAGGCTAGCTTTGCACAAGTGGGAGTGCGAGAGAAGCAATGGACGTGAACGTATGGAAGATAATTGTCGAGAGAATTGAGAGATAGACGTTCACTGATCGTGTCGAGAACAAGGTACGATCAGATTAAAATGTAACGAAATAGGCCACCAATTAGTGGAAATGGCACAGAGAGATACAATTCACAACTTATGGCAATCAAGCATCGCTAAAATACTCAAAGTTGTTTCATGACGAAAATGTATACTTTGAAAAAGTGTGGGATGCTCACCCAATTGAAACACAGTTTTGCTCACGAGTAGGATCGTTATAAAGAGCACTATTTCCTGTTTGCTGGTAAATTCGTTTGTTAAGAAATTGCGAACTTTTTGTACATTTCGGGTAAGTTTCTGCGGCTGGTGTCGCAATGCGTTATTCAGAGGATGCATGGCTTTTACTGCCTACGCCTCTTCAATTAAATATTAATTTCACTATATTCACTATCGTCATTAGGCAATATAGAGGTCTTCGGTACGCATCTCACGCAGGCGCACAAAAAAACAAAATCGAAGTGCTTTATCAATATGTCGCCAGCCGCTGTACATATTATCGATATGCTAGTTTTTTTCATTTTCAAGAACGCAGTCATTAATTGTCAATGGAGCGAACTACCAAGCCGACAATAACATCCATGACTATTGGAGCGGATCAGTCATTCTTCTACCCGATAAAGAATACTGTCATTCTATTGAACGAAGAACAAGAATGCAACCTGTTCATTCGAGTCAGATATACGAGAAGTAAAGTTTGCCTTGACAGTATCGATACAATCCAGTTAGAAAACAAAAGATTACTCTGACCATACCAAACTCGCGTTACAGTTATCAATGAATTGATGGATAAACAAAAAGCCCTTAGCTACTTTACTGATTAACAAATCCTTTAAATAAATCCGTAGATGATATTTCAAGCTTCAGAAACAAAACCTTTTCATCTGGAAGTAGTTTTTCACATATTTTAGTCTAATAGAGAGAAACATTTGCGTCTAAATTTAGCTTTTAGTCAGCCGTAATATGCACCGCCATGAGGTTGTGACAATACCAGTGTGAACTATTTTCTGTTAGCACATCAAACACTGCTATATAAAGCAGCCTACATTGAGGCGTTCAAAATTAGATTGTTCATTCAGCTCCAAGACCCTCACCTCCTGTTCAGTTAGTGGTTGCAGCTGTTTAAACGGCTTCTTTCAAGTCTGCCGATTGGTATGTACCGACAATAATTAGGGAGAAAATATAAGTGAACTTATAATGGATTTTAGACATAGGCCTTAAATGAAGCTTTAAATTGCCCTTCTGGGCCCTCTGAATATGACAATTGAAAATCTACTATGTAAAATAACCTGGACGATCTATTAAAGATATCACTGTAAACTTTGTGTGTGTTTATATGAAGAGATCTTGCCATTACAATGGATCTGTCCGATACAGGCTGTTATATACTTGCAACGAGGGGCAAAATCTGTGAGATGGCAAAGTAGATTTAAGGTTTACGTTTTCCATTAGGAAGAAGCCTTGTAGTGTGGGTTTTTCACGCATAGAAAAAACCTCAAGTATATTTTCTTCAACATTGGACTTAGAGCCTATCAGTGTAGCGAATGGCTTGCTAAGTCCGTGTTGTTCTCAACTTGATTCAAACACTGCTTTCGACCAAGAAGAACGGTGCGTTGGATGTGTTATCGCACCTTTACCCTGTCACTTTGGTATTAAACAAAATATAGGTCTCCCGCGTGCACTCTTCGGGCATAACTATAATACTTTAAATGAAAATTGATACTAAGATCACAACTCGTTAAAACTTCTAGAATATCACAATAAAATATTTGTGTATTATCTTTCATATCACTCTAATAGTTTAGTGCATAAATTAAACTGCGTCTACTATTCACCATCGCCATTATAATTTTAGTTGGTACAATACGAATTGAAACTTTAGAAGCAAACATATTATCAGTCCATTTTGTTATGGTTTCAAACTCTGGATATAACTCCCTACTCAACGATAATCTGTTGAGTATACTTTGCATAGCTCATTTTGGGTGTTGTGTAACATGTAATATTCGGATATTGCGGGTTTGCACCGATTGATCATTAGGATCTTGACCTACGTATATGATAGCATTTAGCAGGTTTGACAAGGAGATACACGTTAGTAAAATTTTACCCTCGGTTGTCAGTGCGTGTGTAGCGCTGAGTCACTAGAGCAGTTAGTTTCACGAAATTTCCGACTGACTAATTATTTGTAAATGAGTTGTTAAACCTGATAAGGTTAACATAGTTTTCCTTCAGTCTAATTAAACTATATACCAGGCACAGTATCTTTGAATTAGAGTACGACATCAAACAGCAACAGACTGATTCAAATGGTGGCTTCACATCTTCTTAATTCAAGGTTGCTTTCACTCAAAATAACTGCCGGTGCATTTGTCGTATTCCTTTTGCGTAAAATACTTTGCATAGACATACAATAACATTTCCTGGTTTTTTATATGTGGAATCCGAAACATTTCTACTATTTTGTATGTTTTATATATATGTGTAAATGAGCTATATGATCTCGGACTAGGGGGGCGCGAACTAAGTAGCCTTATTTAGAAATCTTCTCGAAAGATCAAAATTGATCGTTAACTAATATTTTTTTCATTTTCGAACCAAAAGTACTTTTTAACAGATGGACAGCAGAGGTTAGTGGTGACGTGATGGTAATTCAGGTCACGGTGAGGTTATATTCGGTAGAATAATCTCGTCAAGTGTGTCACCATTAGCTAAACTTTAGTAGAGTGGTAGGTAAGACTGAGTAATCCAATTGCTGAATCAACAAACAAAAACCACCAGCAAAAAGTTTTTTGATGAAAGTTGATGGCCGGGGAGAAAATGGTGCAGTGATTATTTCCAGAAGTGAAACTTGAAGAACTGTACACCCAATACTACACTGTTGCTCCAGGAGATCACATCGATGAACAAGCTTAGGGTTGAATTTCATATTTTTAAGCAGGTTTATTGCCTGTTCGAAATGGTTTTCGCTAGTGAGAGGGAGAGAGAGAGAGAGAAGATAAAGAGAAATAAAAGAATAATGTTCAGCATCATAGTGCGAGCTAAAAAAAGTGGTGTTTGAGATATAGGTCGTTTTTCAAAAATATATAGATTCAATATTTAAATAGATGCAAAATTTACAGACTATCTTCATTTCTTATAGGTAACCTCCTCTAAATGTCAGATCGCACTTGGAATTTCATTCTGATAATAAATTTAGTCCTAAAGTATTTGTAAGTTTGGTAAAAACTGTTACTAAATCGGACGTTTGCTGGAAATAAATGAGTGACTTCTATTGTGATCATACGTATTGAACATTTAGCTCCGCTGGAAAAGTTAGCGTGGCACAGATCACGTAGTGAATTAAATATTTTCCATAAGAACGTTTCGGTGCACAAATTCAGAGATGGGCAGAACACATAGTACCTTACGACGAAGGCATAGAACTCTAAAAGTCAGCTTTTTTATAAACATGCTCTGCTCGTTTCTTATAGGGTCATCCATCAAAGCACCGCTCATGTTGCCACGACTAAATTCCTTCAACCTGAAAGAGGCGGATCAAGGTAAACTCAGTGATACCAGGATGAAGATGAGTGAAGGCGACAGACACGTCTCATACTGCTAACCCCGAACGGCAAACGCAAAACCAACCACCACTGACATTCCGTACCGTGTAGTACCAGGGTTTAAACATGACACTCCTCTTTGAAACTTTTATCCGTATTATTGGCAGCATATGCCTGTTGGTCCTCGACACACAGCTATCATTCAGCTTTAGCGTACGAGAAATAGAAATCGAAGAAGATAAAATACAAGCTTAGAGATTCTTGTCATCCTAATTTATAGTAGTGGAAGGTCGGCATGCTGTAGTGTCTACACCGCTACTTTCATAGAATAATGATGCGATGCTTATTTGTGCTCCACTGGCACTAGTGAAATAAGGGATCGTAGGGAACCAACGCATTGTTAGACCCCCATGTTTGGCCCCCATGGGATGGCTAAATGTTCGTTCTGGAAAATTCGTGATCTCTGTACAGTTTGAAAGAGTTCGCCTATATATCTCACTATATGTAGTGGCTGAGGGTACATATCCTGATCGCTGCGTCATCAGGTAGTCGGCCACCCTGTACACTTCCAAAAGCAACTCATCCGTAGCGTGCGGTACGGTAAGTTGTAAGGTATTACGGTAGTCAGCTCTGAAGTTTGGCGGCCCTACCTTGGCCCGTGTGGCTATAAATTTTGAATTTCACCAAGATCCATGAGAAGTCTCTATCGGCTCATCGGCTCTGCGGAGTCAGCTGCACTTCGGCGTAGTTTGTGGGGCTTTCTTCGGCCTGGAGTTCAGGCATAATGTGGCGTCTGCCATTGACTAATGGCAGAGAACAAGTGAAGGGCGTGTGCATGGTGTCTGTCCTAAGCCTTTCAAAAAAGCACAGAGGTACAAGGCAGAAGCACAAAGGTAACAGAAATGCAGCTATCATTTACTTTTAAAGGTGATTCTGTCACAGCTTTGTTCTAGTAAGTTTTTGAAGTGAATTAATAATATCTGTAATAATTACGACTGAAATTATTGAGGGCCAGCTACACGCTAATGAGAGAACTGCATTTTTGTGGGGAAATCCCTCAGAAGCATCACCCTGCGATTAAGTGATATGCTCTCTGGTCTCCCATGATCTTGCGATATACGAAACTAGAAGTTTTTAATGGGGTTCCACAAAAGTTAATCATTTTAAAGTGTTTATTTTGAGAAAGCCATACTTTAAACGAATTTTCACAAAAATTTTAAGGAATATCAGTTACGCTCAAAACAAATTTGGGTCAGTCAAATTTGTTTTTTAACAACATGTTTATGTTCTGCCCATACGTGGTTTTATGCTTGTATATATCCCTTTGGTGCATTCTGCATTTCCAATACTTTTCCAAAAATTCACGATATTCAGATTGTTTGCTTATGTTTTATACTGCGTCGTTTTCTACACACTACGGAGCTATTTCATTCTACGTGTGTGCCGTGAGCTTACGGGCGCGTTTCTCGAAAATCGAAAGTTAGATCAAAATCTACCTGTTGGCAAATCGAGTATTGATTTCAGATTGACAGGTCGATTCACACATCTTACCGGAACTTTTACCCGAGACCACTTTTAGCTGTTCTATGCATAAAACGGTTTGTTGAGTATGTGATACCGCGTTGGTGCTTTCATTACAATTATAAACGGGGACTGCATATGCATGCAAATATAGACTGAATGCTCCCCGTAAACCTCACACAGCGCGGCCTGCAGCGGTTTACAGAGCCTTTTAGTTATTGCAGGATACGAGGATGACTATGTATAGCAGTACTGGGTGGACGACCTGCAGCGTGGAGATAGTATATAACAACTTGTTACCAACAACACAGACCTCAAAAATGCAAAGCAAAGACAATCCCGAGGTTTGTCCGAGATAGCGCCTAGGTGCGCCTAAGCATTAATACGCGTAAGTTAACCCAGACTTCTGGCAGACTAAACACGACACGGCGACGCACAAATCATCGAAACTACGATATTTATCAAAGAATGAGTTGTATACACTGATAGCACGTAGCTCAAGAACTTGAGAATGTGTAGAGGAAAATTGACTTACACATTTGAACTCTATAATTACAATTAAATTTTGACTCCGACTAAGTCTTTGCTTGCAGGGAAGCAAACTCGGCGTTGAGCGCGGTGGTTTGGGGCATGCGTGTGTGTCTTTCGACCGGAGGAAACACGTAAGTGTACGAATTCGACTCCTGCCCTAAAGATATCTTCTAGGAGAATATTTCTTTTGATAAGGAAGCCTGAGTCTACAAATGTAGGCTAATAATAGTGTATTTACGCCGACGAAAAGTCGAACGCTTAATAACAATATATACTCTAAGATAATCTGAGGAGTAGTGACAGTTTTGGTACAATTGCTGGCACAAATAATTTGTTTGAAAAACCTAACGTTACACTAAAAAATTATTGCCCAATTGTCAGTAAATCCTGTTTTTTTCTTGCAATATAATTTTAGAACGTAAACAATAGGATTCGTGTTCAACATTTTTTCACCATAAATCTTTGTATCGTTTTTAAATGTTTTCGTCTCTCGCTGTCTAATCCAAACCTTTACTAATAATTGGCTTCATATATAAACACAGTAACACTACAATCAGCAAAAAATATATATGTATATATATATATGGAGCGAGAGAGATGGATGGTCCAAGGATGCATATCTAAATCTGCGGCAAATACAGGTTTCATATCCATATAGAGTAAAAAGGATGTAAAACAATTGACAGACTAATGAAAGGAAATATTCTGCGCCCACAATTTTCATAGTAAACACAAAGTGCCATAATTAGCTCCTGGTTAGACCCCACCACTGCTCCTTTCCGACGCAGATTCTTGCTGTTATATGCTCTTATTGGACAGGAGCCTCAAATGGAACGCTGTAAACAAACTACAGCGGATCCCATTAGGCCATAGCAGTGGACATCCTTATAACTCTCCACGGACCGACTGCAGTATGTGGAACGGTGGCCGGCACACTCGACTTGAGGTTTGCTGTACCAAGGCATTACGTCACTTACGTGGGTGCTTGCTCATGGCGTTTGTCCCGCCATTCTGTCTAGACTACAAATTAAACCTACTTAAGTTATTGACTACATCAAAGCTATATAAACAGCTGAAAAGCTAGCTGTAACTAAACTGACTGATTGACTGCCGGGTTACATTCGCAGCGTGGCACGTCGGTGTCACAACGAAGATTGCACTAAACTGGTGACAGCAGCGATTGACAGGTGGATCAGAAGAGAGCGATTATCTTACATAGACGCAGCTGTTTTATTTTCCGATGCTCAGAGACGACGCTGTATAGGAAAATAAGAGCTGAGCCATCTGTGTATATATGCATGACAGGTATTATAGAATAGTCATAGGCAGGCAATCATCTTTCACTCGACTATCAGTACAACACTACTTCTTCAGAATCAACCCTCATACCACCTCAGTTCAACATTTGATTTCCCCTTTGCTGATTAAACTTCTTAGCATTAACCTTAGTGCTATTTACGGTAATGTCGGAGTACGATGGAGCCAAACGTCTTGATGCCTGAACGAGTCAATGAATCCATGAGTAGCTGAATAAAGTGTCATTGCACATCACGGCTATCGCGTCGGTAATGACCATCGTCATCACCAAAAGCAACATTCAATGCGTACTAAAAGCTAACCGTGACTAGCCACACAAAGCTCAGAAAGATACCTCCAGCTCAGGCTGCCCGTGGACGGGGCCTTAGGCCTTGCTTCACTCGACACACTATTGAATCGTCGAAGGACCCGTATTTAGTTTTTCGAATCACGTTAGCCGAAGCAATAAGTAACGTTTAAGTGTTACCTTAACGTAACTTGCCATTTCTTGGCTTACTTTAAATACGTACACTGAAACGATGCGAGCTGTTGTTAGTGACCAACGTCGCTAAATATTCATAAGATGAGTGCTATAGCCGTAGGACTTACAGAAAAAGCAGAAGCGAATAAAGAATACGACAAAGCAGAAGAGATGATGTGCCAGTGAACAGGTGCCGTTGTGACCACAAGACCACCAAAAATTCATCCAATAAGAGTTTAACGCTTGGTGGCATAGCTGCTGGGTTAGTCTAATTAACGCCTTCTACTAATTCTGGCTGTGTGCATTTGTTACTTGCTACCGCCGGCTCGCTAGCTGCTTTTACTTTCACCGACAAGAAAGATTATGTCGTTGCTGGAATAGCTGTGGCGGCTTTATTTCTATGTCTCATGGCGTGTGCACCCGGCCCCACAGAGGCGAGAAGGGGTCCAGCCGAGACCTTGACCACCGCGACCCCCACAGTAAAATAACATCTCACACATTTCCACGACGACACTCGTTTGCCTACCATCACATTGGACGGAGGCAGAATTAAGCGGACAAAACGAGAGTCGAAGCTAAAGAAGCAAGACGACAAACGTCATGGCACGTTTTAGACACGTAAGTTCAGATTGGTGCTTTTTGTATAGTTACGTAATTTTCAAGAACATCCTTTGGAGATACTTGAGTGTTACCTTTGGCAGACCTCGCCTCTAGTGAGAATAAGTGCTTATTTATTGGATGTGCGTATACGTAAGTATGAGCAGATTCATGAGCGTTCATCAGAGATACAAAATATGTCTTCAATAATCATGTGTAGGAGTTCATTACAAGCAAATGTGAAGCGGTACGTCAAAAAAGCAAGTTTTCGCCTTTTGCCGCAAAGATTTAGCGCAGAATTCTCGAGCGTAGTTCAGGAACTATTTGAAATAACATGTAAGGATTATCACATGGTTAAGCTTGATCGGTGATCTTGGTATAACACTCAAACAAGAAACACATCATATTGACAAAGCGGTATTATTTTGTCTCACAGCATTAAGGCCATACAGTTATTTTTGCAGAGCTAATAGCTTCATGTTTCCACAATTGAAAAACAGAAAGCTTGTAGACAGTGTGCTATCTGTTTTTAGCGCCCATAAACCATTTTTCTCGTTGTGAGGTGGCGCGGTCAAAAAGTTCGTAGAAGTGTGTCAGAAGCGTTTGTCTCTTCGTCGGCTGTGTAGGCCGTCTCCGATGTCAGGCTTAATATACTAATATTATCCCCCTTTCAATCGAGCGCCTTCGGGCTCGGCGTCCGCAACGATGATTTGTGGCGGTTGTGGTACCCGGGGGAATATCGGGAAAGAAACTAAAAGCAGGTAGCTCAGGGGTGTGAGCAGACTAAAAGGAACTTTATCGATCAGGAGTACAGTTTCAGGAGTACGCAGAATGCGACAACACAGTCCCGGGGTATTGGGAGATACTAGGATGAAGACAGGGCTCTTCAGAAAAGCACGCATCCCCGCAGAGGCGACTCGCATTGTTGTGGGCCGTAGTGGTGAGATAGTGGAAGTAAAGCCGTTGCAATACATTCGGGTAAATTCTCGGCCTCAATGTATGTTTTTGATAGTCTTTCGTCTTCCTATAATTTGTTTTCGATTTATATGAGTTCCATTCCCCTTTCTGACTGTGGTATAAGGAAGACTGCTCCATTGGCATTGCAAGCCAAGGCACATAGCGAACAGTCCATTTCTCGAGACCCTACTTGACATAACTAATAGCCAATCTATCAGATCGGTAAAGGACAGAAATGCGCGGCGGCCATAGCGGAATAGGTGGTGCGAAGAGGGGAAAACTAGGCAGTATGCTCTAAAAATCCATTTTCTTTAGCGGACTCCCTTTTTGTGATCATTGCCCCTCTTTTGATCGCTGTTTCCTTCATCTTCGCTTGAAAACTGAAAGAGGCCAATCTCCTTTAGTTATCACCAGTAAGCCTACTGAATGTATATGAATCGTTTTCGAACGAGCGTCTTTAAATTAATTACAATTGAAGAGGTGAGACTGTTATTTTAGAAAAGGCCACCGAAAGGGGCAAGGAGGGAATCCTACTTATGATCCACGACCAGTGAAAACGTCCAAGAAATATCTGTAGGTCAAATGGGTTGCTCTGGTTGATCTTAGTTTAACAAATACGATAGGTTGAGAGTGATAACTGATTAGCCGTACAGTAACTGAATGGATAACTCTAATATAACTGTAATAAATCAATAGTTAGATCCGCCATCAACATTTAGAATCCATCTGTCGGACATTTAATCCAAAAAGCGTCATGTTTAAAAATTCAGCGTTTATCTGGTCCTATTTTTTGGCTTGAACATTGTTTATCCGACTATCTATCTAACTAGGCACATCTATATATCATAAACGTGAAATCGAAATTTAGAATTCAACGCACCCCGATGGTCAATTTTACAACAACAACCTTTATTTCGTATGAGTAGAAATGAGGATATTGACTTTGTATCGAAGTGCGACGCATACACTCTGGTAAGGAAAGTGCATGCTAAATTTATTCGAGCTGCGACAGCTTCTGCTAAAAATCATATATTTTGCAATGGAATGGTTACGTCACTTAGTAGGTGTCAAGGCGAGGGTATACAAAGGGATGCAAGCTTAATTTATTTTTGTGCGGAGTAGAATAGGAAGTCGTGAAAGGGTATCAAACAAACACTAACACGAAGTGCTTATTGCATAAAAAAATAGGGATTACTAACACTCAGAGCGGCGCATATATATAGACAGGAGATAACGATTTTGGCAAATAAATATATAGATGATTTAGACTTAGTTTCTGAGTTTCCAACAAACCTGCGTCAACAGGTTCGCCCTAACGTATACACAGCTACCATACCAGTTAATTTTTCTTAAATGGAAAACACTGGTAGCACTTTTCACAAATGTACTGTAACTATTCCATACAATACGGGTCAAGTTTTCCGCTAAACAAACGGCATGTATCGTTTGTTGAGTTCTTTAGCGACTTTGATGCCACCGTTGCGCCGAGGCTCAGTGTCAATCTCGAGAAGACCTCTTCAATTTTTCTCTATAGATAATTCGAAAATGAGTTTATCTTCTTTAATGCGTTTCTTAAGCCCCGCAATATCATCTGCCATCACCATCATCATCAAGGAAACCACTGAAGGTGTACAACATACAAAAGGAATACTGCTATTTTTTATACGGGTGTACGGAAACTCATTCTATACGGAACAGAAAAAGACTCAACTACATATAGTATCTATGTTCGTATTTATAACAAGTCTCTAACATAACTCAACAAATTATATTAAAATCTGTATAAACTGATAAAACGTTGACTTCGCCCCTTTGCTCGATCAATCTCTTCCACATTGTTCTTTGCCTGAAGCCATCACAGTTGGGATATTTTGAATTTATGCGATTTTGGCGTAGATCGAATTGAAACATGGTGTATTTATGGTGTACAATACCCACAGCTTGAAACCGTTTGCAAAAACATGAATCTAGATTTTTATAAATAAAATTAAGCAAACTGTTGCATTAAGATATTTATTGTCATTACTTAAGACAATCATCTTTTTTACAGATATTCCAAAAATCGTAATTCCCTTTATTCTCAGTTTGCATCATTGCTATAACGGACCAATTAGGGCCCTCACCGGTGAGGTGCAAAAATAAGTTAGCAACATTTGTAATTGGGTGCCATATGTAACAAAAAAAGCGAAATGTCTTCTGACAACATTTCCATACACCTCCCAGTGCAATGGTCTGGTTACCTTGGACATTTTCTGAAAATAACAATGTTGTTATTATTATTTCTCATATTATGTGCTTGGGCTTCCGGACACGTATTCTGCGTGAGATTTTTAAACTTACTGTATTTACAGGAAGCTACGAATTTCCACCAGTCCAGATGCTCTATGTCTGGACCAGTGAAGGCAAGTCAAAGTGCAGCTAATGACCCAATAAGTTAAAAGGATGGACCCAGCATCGAAGAGAAGCCTCTACCCTAGACTGACACAGCCGAGAAGTTTTGTTCTCGAGTCAGTGAGAACATCAGAGAAATTGCACATAAAGCGTTGATTTAGTCCAAGTTAGCTAAATGGTAGACGACAAATAACAACTAATAAAAAGTATCGCCATACTTTCGAAATTTTCTATAGACTAGTAAGTGCGGTCAAACGTTATCTATAAGGCTTAGACTTTCTCAAATTCAAATGGCATACTGCAATGCCTTCATGAGGTAATGTCGCAACTAATAATAACGCAGTGTCCTTTTTTGCTTTCTTTTATACTATATTTATTGCTTATAATTTCAGATGTATAAGGAAAATATTTTTGTTAAGTATGTGAAGATCCCACTGATTGCTTATATGGCTTTCCCCAACAGTCTTAATTTCTACCTCATTTTCTTCAGTTTTGGAACGTTAGCTTTGCTAAAGTATCGTCAACGCGGGAAAGATTAATTCCTCAATCGGTTTGGCCCCGTTTAGTAGTCTAAGGTTTAGCCATGTGTTGTTTTGTAATGTGAAGCAGCTGCTTCCTCAAAGAGCATGTGTACTAAAAACGTGGTGACCCAGATGTCAAAGCCCTCCACAGATATACGTGTTAATGGTTCTGTCACAGATCGTCTCTGTGCAAAGTAGTAACTGAGAAAATGACTTCCGCATTTGTATCAGTAGTGGGCATAAGAAGCTAAGCGAAACAAACACAGTAGTTTAACAGATCAGCCTGAAAAGTATGTATCCGTACATAAGTATAATTTACATCATATTGACCTTCGTGCACCACTCATTAGGACGCAACCTGCTATTTCCTTGTGATTCAATGTAATCTTTGTCATCAGGAGAAATCTATTGTAAAAATAGAACAAAGGCGAAAAATAAACACGATCAAAGTTAGGCAATATTAAGCAGACGACAGCAAAAGCGGGCCCCCGACTTTTGCCCGGCCTCTGTATGAACAATAAAACTAGAAGGCCTACCTTAATACTCAACTTCCTCCGAGCAAACCTCGTAAAATTTTAACAACAGAGCAGTTCCCCATATAGCAAGAATGCAATAATAAAAAATAACAATATGTGAAATTGTATGCGAAAATTCGCTTGTGTAAAGAGGCACCTTTTATTGCTTTTTACTATTCGGCTAAATATGTTGTAGCTGCTGCTACTGCTACTATATTGTATACTATACTACTGGGTTAAATACTATGCTGGAGTGGTTAAAAATTTTTACGCTTAAACGTTTTGGAACTTCGGACAGTGACTGACTTTGGCTCATCTATGAAATTTCAAATGGATGACGGCAAATTGAGGCTGACAGAGTTGTTAGAAAGCTAGGGCGGACGTGCGGTCAATCTAATCTACTAACTCTTACCATGTCAGACATTAACTGCCGTGAATCTTGGGGGTAGTCGTTCTTTTCCAGGCAGAGCTGTTATCCACTTATTTGTAGGTAAGTTAGCAATTTGACATTTAGCTTTGAAACAAGACGACAATAACAAGCTAATGACATGCCGTAAAGATATGGTATATGATCTCATGTCATATGGAGATTGCGTAATACAGTGGACTAAGAATGGACCTAATACCCGGCCACAATAAATTGGTTTAGCTAACTTAATGTGCATATCAAGTATGTCATACAGGGCACAGAAGACGCAACCACGGTACATGTGCCTACACTGCGATGGCACATGCTAGGTATTAAATTGACCGTTAAGCTACAATTCTATTATATATAGTTTCTCTACTGCTGAGTATCAAATTACGTTTGCAACATATATATATATATATATATATAACGAACATAAAACGTGTCATTCTAACGAGAAGGATTAATAGATATCGTAATTCCAATATAACCTATATGTCAGTGTCCAAAAGTTCTAGCCATAAAAGGGTGAGACCTTACCATCCTAGCGTGCGGAGAAGTTTTATAAAATGGCGTGTACCACAAAAGACCTGATACTCAAAGTAACTTACTTGTATTCAGTTCAATGTAAAACTTTGGCCCTGCGCGTCTTAGAGCTTGTCTTTCGAACTTCGACCAAAACTTACTGGAGACTGTTCGGGGGGAGTCGAGTGGACAGCATATCGTAGTATATTTATAGAAACACCTAGTGCACGCTCAGAGAAATTCGGCTATATTTAGAAATACACAAGTACACGGACTTTGTACACCCACGCGGTTCTAATCCTGTGAATAGAAAATTAAATCTAAACAAAGAAGCATTCAAGTTAAAATCTTTGGTTTTGTGAGTAACTTGCTGTTTTGAAGTAAAAATTATCTAAAAGAGCCTCAATGTCCTCGTCAGACTATTGCTGGCCTTTGTCCTCAGAGAACTGCCGATTGTCAATTAGTCCACTGGTAGCAATGATAATAACGGTAAGGAATTTTTCGCCACCTATTTCGTGCGTTTCTTCTACATATTGCGGGGTACTTGGCAAGCCACAAATGCCGCAGAATAGATAAATTCCGGCGAGAGTGAAGACCAAAACGCCTGAAAAGAGGCGAATGGATCTCGTTGCTCCTACTAGTTACTATACTTCATACGATATAAAAGCACAGCGACGGTTAAATGCTGTAATTATCTACAGATTTTCAGGGTATAACTCATTGTTCCTTGGCATCAAAGTGCTTCTTCGTTACGGCCAGGTGTCTATATTTCAACAAGCAGTGGAATGTTCCTACTAAAGGCATCCCAGATTAGACTACTGCTATACCAGGGGCCTGAGAATTACAATGCCATGGACATCATGTAGATAGATAGATAGAGAGATGAGACGTTCGTGGTTGTAAGTGGCTCACCAAATCAGCAAAATCCGCTCACCTATCACTTGCTGGCCTCGTCCAGTTCAACGCATAGGGTCATTTTCTAATGGCAGAGGCAACGCTAAACAGTGGCGCAGATATGCATTCAAATAAGGACAGTAAGTGGATAAACTCCGCATTACTCTACAGAACTATTTATAGTTGTACTAAAAGAGTGCAAGGAGATAAAACTTATAATTAAACCGAAAATTTATATTCAAAACGTGGTATTGCTAAGCCTACATTTTACACAACGTTGTTTTGTGGTCCTGCAAAGCAGTTCACTCGGTCTGAAACAGTTCTAACAGTAAATTGTTTCTCTCTCAACACTACGAATGTGGGGGAAGAGAATGTAAGAGAGAAAAACATTTTAGTTACCTGATCTTAACGTCTGGATGCTTTGCAGACGTTCTAGTTAAACGTATATATATAACTCCACTCATAACCATATTATCTTTGACGCAGAACGAGTATTTCCTGCTCATAGTCTTCGGAATTGTCGCAGCTTTTGCCACACAAGGGGCATCTGAGTCTCGACCGGAGCGTCTGTATGGATCTTCATCAGGCTCGTCTGTGATCGTTGTCTATAAGAAAGAACACGATAAAGGGCATGGCGGCGATCGAAATCGAGGCGACTTAAGAAGGGGCCAGAGGGATTCGGCCGATCGCAGAGACGACGACTATCGCGGAAGCCACGACAATGGACGTAAGGTTGATCAAGAGATTCGCAAAGAGCATGGCATAGAGGTGTATCCCACGCACAGCATTGATAATCATTTCCAAAGTCGTGAACGGGATGTGATTCGTGATCCTCTAGATGAGGAGGACCCGCGTGAAACCAAACGATTCCATCGCGACCATCGAAGCGATCGCGTTGACGGCCGATCAATCTTAGGGACCGGAGGAAGAATTGCGGATGACTCAAAGACTCTTCTAGGTGAACGGGGACATGCAGGCGATAGTCGCCAAGGAAACGGGTAAGAACACATTAATATGTATCTGCTTAAGGCATTAACCATTATTATTTTCGCTTATATTGTACATGTTAAGCCAAATAATTTTACATTAGCATAGTCTTGAATACATGAATTTTCCTCCACACATATACCTTAATATTACATTAAAATCTTTAATCTCTAAAATAAGAAGCTGTTTTTGAATGTTCACGATTAATATCCGTATAATCGATGCACCAGAAAAAAGCGTAACGCGCGTACTCGACAGACTCTCGTAGACTGTCCACAGATATCGGCGGTATTTTGATGTTGAAACCACATTTAACTGAGCCAGCTCATTCCGGTGCATTTACTTTGTGACAGTGGGAGAATTACCTCGGCACGACCCTGCAGAAATGATGATTGTTTATTTTAAGAGTTCATATTATCGCTTGTCTTGAAGATACACACGTTATGAGTGAAACCTTGCAGAGGTGTGCACCGTTTCGTTCTTTGCAAGCTTTGCTTCCTGTACCTGCATACGGTACTGACGCATGATTTGTGTTTCCTATTTGAACAGCGTTATCTGGATTCCACTTTGCTCTGTGTCTGAGAGAAAGGTATAGTTAGGCAATTACACACTTGCTACAATTATGGCTAGAACCTTTTGGTTATCATAAAAACGACTGGTTGATTTAGTTAACAATAAGGAAACACCTACAGCATTGGATGAGTTTAGTTTTCCATTACACTACACGTCATTCATCGTCGGCTAAGTAAGAAAATACAGGTTCATTATGCTTGGCTCCAATTTCGTGTGGAACGCCCAGTCTGAAACATTTCCAGAGTGATTGCGCCATCTGCGAAGCTTCATTGCTCAGTGCACTCCGTACAAGCGGTCCTCTTTTCCCAGCAATCTCAGGCATTTCTCTCTTCAGATTCAATTCTCGCTGGAGGATTAAGGGTTCTCTTCATTTTTACTATCACATGCAAACCACTTCTCTTTATTCTTTGAGTTCCGACGTGAGTTAGAAACTTGCTATTGTGGGTTTGACATTGCTTCTGCTAGTGAATCAGAACCGATTATGGCCGACCAGGACTACAATTGGCCGGCAACACTTAAAGAGGCTACCTTAGTGAGATTTGACCAATCTTCAGCACACAGCGGCATTACATTCAGACACACCTGATTATTTTATGAATATTTTACGTTAATACGACTGAGTGTAGAGATCTCAGCATTTTGAAGGCAGCAGCAGGAAGACGGCTGAGAGTGAGATGCGAATCACAAGTTTTTGTGTATCTAGGCTATGGACTCGTTATCCTTGGATCAGATCAGTCTCTCCAATAGTGTTCAGCTTCCATGGAAGCATTAGACGTGTATACATCTTATATTTTTCGTATGCACTCATTGACATATTAGTACAATGCCAGACACACATGCTTGACGATCAAATATGTTCAAAGTTAACTGAACGGAAATAGAATATTTATCCTCTGTCGAATGGTTTTGCTGTATCGCAATTGTGATCGTTGTTGATATGGCCGTTGTTACTGGTTCCGTACGTATTATATCGCTATTACCATTGTTGGCGTGGTTCATGTGGGTGCCTCCACTGCTAATCGAATAGTAATGAAGGTAGCAGCCTTTATCGCAGTTTCGAGAAACAGCAGAAGCAGCTTTGACTGGCTTTTTCGAGTCCACCAACTGCTAGTTTGTCCCCGTTTCGGCAGTCCCCCTCCACAAATCATTTATCATCATAGACAATGTGAAGAGCCCGGTAGTGCGAGAGTTCTCATCGAAAAATAGAGCCGGGTGAGTGACGAACGTTACGGAGAGTTGCAACAGCTGGCACGATTTCCAGCCGGATTCGCAAAAACAGTATCGCTGCCACCCACCTAAAAAGAGGGTACCCAAAGTGCGAGCATTGGTTTAGTACCGCGGAGGGAAACCATGGTAACGCTGTAGTGCAGTAGGAAGAATTCCTACGCAACTTTACGTTAAATCCTTCTGGTATAACTCACATATGTCTTACTCATCCGGTGTAAAAGGGTGTGTTTCTTCAGGTCTTAGTTATCCTATCGATATCTAATCGATCTTCAATTGATCGTAGGGAATTCGACGTTTTACCTGTGGGCGGAGGAAGTCATTTTCGCTTTGTAAACTCGCAGCTATCTCAGCCAACTCCGCGAGCCCCTTCATTACCTTCAACACCTCCCGGCTTTCTTGAAGCTCGACCAACTTGTGCTCGAGAGTTAGACCTCTGCAGCCACAGTCACGACTATCCTTCGTAAGTGATTGCATGAAACAAGTAACGTTTTTGACGTTATGATTGTTATTACCTTATTGTACGATAAATATGGTTGATCAATTGAAAATGTATAGTCAGTTGTTTCTCTATAAAAAGAAAAAGAAGGTCTCTCTATGCGCAGTTATTTAAACTATTCGCTTAAAACAGTGGGATAGCGTTAAGCGGAAAATGCACAGCATCTTTTTCTTTTATTACCTATTATCTCTGTGAACACGCGTATATCCTTCGTTTCCCGGAAAAGCATTCGTATTTTCTCTGATACTAGATCTATGGCTGGCCATACCAAACCATGGCTAGTATTTAGATCCTCGTGGACATATTTTTTACGGATACGCGCCAAACGAAGGGAAGGAAATTCTCACAAGAGCAAGCCATGTATATATACATGTATGAAAATATTCCTTTTCAACTAGATACACAACAGTAATATTAAATTATAGTTAGTTTGGCAACACAACTTTCAAATAGACCACAGCCATCGGCCATACACTCTGCTGGCCCGAAATTCCATTTTCTTAATTTCATTTCTTCAATTTTTTTAAAGCCATTATCGATCGTACTAAAAATTACGAGTGTTAGTTTATAAAAGCGTCGTACGCTGGAACGGTGAAGCACTACGAAACTTGAATTTTGTCACAGGCACCCTCCAATTTTTCCACGCAAACATTTTTCTTAGAACATATACCACATAAACCAAGCCACGCAGCTATCTGACAATCGTCTTTCAGGTGGGATAATTATTTTCCAAGACGCAATTCCTTGAACTAAAAAGTGCATTGTAAAGGGAAATGACACGCATATGCACTAGCGACATTTTTATATAGCGTTAAATCAGTAGCTTAAATAGAAGAGATTTACGTTTAATGTAAGGAGGCCATACTACAAACCTTCAAAGGAGCAATGTGTAATGTTGTCACGTTATTTAAAAAATCATTGATTGGTCCAGAAACCCGCTTGTTTATATGCGTTTTGAATGATTATATATAATGTTATATATAATGTCTCCTAGGAACATGGAAAAAGCAGTCTGTATAGATTCGAAAAAAAACGATGGGTTATGAAATTCATAATACGTATCTTAGTATATAAGTGATCACTCAGTGACCATCTATGTTCGACAGTAAGTACCCGCAGAAGAATCATAGGTGTTCTCTTATGCGTTGTATAGTGCGGTATTTTCAAAAATGAAAAGCTCAAACATAAGCTCTATTGTCGCTAGTCAATTTACTAAACGTAAAAAAGTGGCGACTCCTTAAAGTCTCAAGTTACTAAATTGAAATTACTATATATAAGGATGTTCTTAAGCCGTACCTATCGTACATTTTAGGCTCATTTTAAGAAAAATAGTTTTTAGCAATGATAAGGTACCCTTTTTGTCGCATAACTTGGTGATCTCTTTTTATCACCTGCTTAATAGTGCATTTTAGTGCAGTCGTAATTTAGTTCAGACTTTACCCGATACTCTCCCCTTTGAGGAGGGTATATATTATAATATGTAAGTAGTCGTACTTTTGCCAGGTAAATGGCGTGGCTGTACAGATAGCGCATACTTAGACGCAGTCTTCTTGAATACAAATATTAATAGACAAAGAAGGACAAGCAGCACGCATCAAGTGGCTTACGACTTGGTTCGACGCGGCTGTCTACGTCCGTATTGCACTTCTACTTAAGTCCCATTAAACCTCTTGAAATGACGTAGAAGCGAAGTGGATGCGAGCTCAGGTTCTTTATATTGTCTATCATTTCATTTGCTACTCAATTCGTTTGAAGGCCTTCGTCTGGTTAGCGGGAAGGTGCGTACGATTAAAGCTTACCAAATTGCAGACGCGTTCTTCTTCTACTATTGCGGCGCTCCTGCCAGGTAATGAGTGCAGAGAATACCGAACGCAATGCAGTGTATCGCTACAACGAACCAAACAGCGGTAAGACACCCGTAGGATTAAGAGAGTCATTATGAGTGACTCAGAATGACTCATTTATCCTGCAGATCCGGATGAATCGTGAGATTTTGCGCTGCCTAGGTTGTGACCTGCGACGAGCACTATTACGACGGGCCAGCACTGTGGCTTCAAATTTGGGCCGCTGCCAGCTTGAGAGTTAGAGAGACGAACAGAAAGTTAAAGCAATGAATCCTAGGGCAAAACTATATATGGATTCATTACGTACACGAGGCTAGGAACATTTTAGCCTGTCGTGCGTCGAAGGTATCGTAGCCATGGTAATGACATCTCGTTATACTGGTTCTTCGTTTTAGAGATTCTAATAAATAGATGGACGTGTTCAAAAATATTTCAAAAAGCCGCACATTTTATTCGGCGCCTACACTACGTTTGTTTTTAGGGATTTAGAGACAGTTACTCAATGAATTTTTTACAAAATCACTCACATGCTAGCATTTTTTATGCCAGGACTGGAACCCCCCAAGCCCATACATATTTGATCAAACAATTTCATGCTAAGCTACTGTAGGAGATGGTAGCTATTGAGAGCTTAATAAGAAATCGAATTCAATTTTAGAATTAATGCAAAACTTTGCAACTGCATACAACTTTCACGTTATGATATTGTTCGGTATTTGACTAGGGTTTAATACACTGTTTGAGTTTTGATAGCTGTATAGGTCTAGCAAATATTTGAAACACTATCATTTGTCTATTGATTGTTGATTCTCATACTTCTCTACTTGTGCTAATTAAGATGTGCTAATTAAGCGACAGTAGCGTAAGCAGCGTAAGAGTGCTACCTGGGATCCCTAACCTATGAAGAAAAAAACATAAAAACAACAGACTTACCATATATTTCAACTGATCATAAAGAGCGGTGACCCAAAGTCTTATACGTAGTATTCGATATAGACAAAATGTTCACTACGGAGGCAACAGACAAATTTTAATTTTGATAGAGAACCTCATTTCTCTACAAACATCTGATTCGACACTGTATTACTATAACATTAACTGGTGCTTATGATGGTTACATCTCTTCTAGCCATATATTTACATGTTTAAGTAATGTTTTCAATGAACTTTTAAGAGGGCAAATAAAACCACCTATCTCTATCGCCAAACCTATTTGTTGAAGCTCCTCGTAAACGGTTGGCTGTAAAACCTTTGCAAATTTGTGCACGGCTGGCCCTTTATTGGCCGCAAAAGCCAATACAAAGCTTCCGTTTTTTCAATTAAGGTGAACATAGCTAAAGTTAACTAGCTGAAGCTACGAACTAGCGACGAGCACTTGTAAAGGTTGCGTCATGCGAAGTCTTCATTGCTTGATATTGCGTCGTCTTCGAATATCAGCAACATGATACAAACTGGGCGTACACAACGTTATCTAGCTCTCGCAGTCTTATCTAGCATATATGTGTGCGCATGTGGAAGTTTGATAAAGTGATGAGTTTTATCCGTGAAATGAAGAGCATAACATGTGCCATAATTGAAATGGCTACTTCAGCCCCTAGCTGTCCATCTTCCTGTCAAAGATGGCTGGAGTTTGTCGCTGACCGATGTTACCATCTCGCGGGCTCTACTCATGCATAAGACAGGCTTAAACTCTAAACATTTAAGCTCTAAAGACATATCACACGAATTGATGCAGCTCGATTATGTTCTAGCTAATTAATAGTTAAACTATTCGCAGCATTACGCATCCACTTTATAACGCCCTTCAAAATCGCTGTAGAGGAGTGACCATAGATGAGGTTTTTAAATTTAAACAAAAAGAGACATTTATGTTTTATTTCAGTTTCACGTTAACATGAATTTCTCTTAGGTTATGTTTTTTTTCTAGGCTTTCTTGGTGGCTTTTGATCTGTTTCTTTTCTTTCCCATTTACTGGGAACCGTTAGTGACCGAGTTTTCGTTAAGGGTGAACATTTCCGCAACTTTCTTTGAGTTTACGAAAAACGTCTTACGACTGTGTAAGGAAAAATATAGAGTGAAATGTGCAATAGATTAGTGCTCTACTATAACATTGACAACGTACTTCACATTAGAGTAAGAGCCAGAGAATGTTTAATTCGGACCTAAAAACAAACCTCATCTTCGTAGATGACAGAAACGGGTCAAGTGTTCTGCCTTCAAATTCCAATATTATAGCAGAAACTCCTTCTGAAAGCGAAAAACATAAGCAAGAACACCAGGATGAACAATAATGAGCCTATTCATTATGAATATAGAACCAAGGTAACCGTCAATCGGTGGTTAGAAAAATCTTACCTTCCATCTAGGCCACTTGACTAGTGAACACAATTTTCTCTTGTAAATTTGTCGAACTAACTATGCCACGAGTACAAAGTCAAATTCCAGTCATAATTTCTATCACTAGTGGTAAAAGTGCGCAATACGTAGGAATACTACCACTACAAAGTAGAATATGAACACTCGTCGATAGACGTGGGTACATGCGCAGAATATAATTATCTCTTCATATCAGTGAGTTTAATGTTATTGCTGTCGTCGCCATCATTACTTACAACAGCTATAATTCGAACATCACCGGCAGTCCATTATTTTAGTCGGATAGAGAAAGATTTAAGCCGTAAACACGGTTTTCCTTTAACAGCTATCAGCGTCGAAAAAAGGCCCTCTTGAGGTCTCGCTTCCTTATTTTATTAGCTTTAGTTCGGAAGCGAAAGATATGGAGCGGTAGAGCAGGTCATTCGACCGAGAAAGCTGAGGCCAGCATTTCACCTAGATGTGCTACCCGAAGGTCGAGAATGCGCGGGTTAGATAGGGGGCAAGCGAGTTTGTTTGAAGTTGTGTTGCTATGTTTACTGAGAAAAAAATCACATTAGAACCGCTTTTCGCGATACAACAGCGCTAGACCTTGCTAAGCTATTGGTCTCTAACTAAGGACTGACTTGGCCCGCCACAACTCTTAAGACGCGTTGGCTTGCCTGACTGACAATTTCACAGTGCAATTTTCCGCGAAGAAGAGTGGTGACACTAATGTTCGGTTACAGCCGTTTCCTAATGTACTTCAAAACAAAGGCGACGTGTGTGGGACTTGGGAATTGTGAACTGATGAAATAGACACCCGGGTAATGTTGGATTCGGGTTGAGAAATGTTCGGCAAACTTCGGGAGGGAGCTTAGAAAGAGCTTAGAAAAGGATGAATGCGATATAGTAGAAAAGGGAATGTCTGCTTGGAGGTTCGGTCAAGTCACAAGTGCCTCATATTTTGATTCTGCAGGACGGTAGGGGTTATTTGAGAGGTCACTAAAGTCTGATCTGTAGAGAACTGAATAAACGAGGTATGTCTTCTAAAAGCAATCTCGTCATTGGCACTGCTGCAATGTACAATGCAATGAAATAAACACATTGCCGTGTTGATAGATACCTGTTACAAAAATCCCGGCTATCAGATTCTCAACGATTCTACTTTCATTTGGAAGAGAGAGTACTCTTTACTCTTTTGTGGAAGAGAAATGCGTCTATCCTAAAACAAGTTTTATTATTACCATAGGTACCATTATTACAGTTATACTGCTGGTTTAAGAAAGGGCGGTTTAAATATAGATTAAAACATTTTCTATTATCTGTTGTAATAGATATATAAATAAAGCTTATTTACGCCATTGGTTGGTTTTATGCTAAGGTAGTGCATTTGCAATCATTTCCTAAAAATTGTCCAGAATCTAATGGGGAGGATTTATCTCGACGATATCAGCTTAGCATGTTTTTGTAAAAAGATACATGCTGCTGACGTATACGTGTTACACATACTCTTCAAATTCACGTCATAGCTCGGATCTTAGATCCGATTGTTTATAATGTTCTTGCAACTCAAGTACGTCGTACGTGTACATAACCTGGAAAGAAGTTTGTTATGATTGAGAAGTAAATGGACGTCCGTCCCGCGAAAAAGGGAAAGTCGAACTCAGATTTCTGTCTAAAATCTCTAACTTTCCAGAGAAATCTAGATAAATTAAAATCGTCCATCTATCTTTCCCATCCACTTGCACTATTTAGGGATGTGTGCGACACAGGCGTAAGTGACCTCAGCGGTGTTCAAGGCGTAGTCCGCAATTTCAGTATTACAAAGTTCCCGTTCACTACGTCTTACAAGCCCACGTTAAGGATAAGTGTAGCGATTTCAAAATGTTACCATACCCACTTTGTCTATCGTATCGTATTTTCCACATGTGTCCAGCGTAGTTTTCTAGTCATTTTTTAGTATGAGTATGAAGGAGAAATTCCCCTCGGCTGCTTGAACACTGCTCTTGCATTGGCATCATAATGGTCGAGCCCAACAATCACTTTTATTTTAATCTATATTATTCTATTTTATGCTATTCAACATGTGTAGCCACATATATGATGAACATATATGAGGTAATGTATGGCTATGAGTCAATAAAAGCGCGAGCCTAAAATTCATGATTTAAAAGCTCAGCGGAATACGTTACCCTCGTAGTCCGTCGATGTACGGATGAACTCCTTGTGCCTGCCCTGATTCACTCATGATTTAAAAGTAATGTAAAGGATTTCCAGCTGACAGTTTTTTCCAACAATGACTCGTTTTGTACTCTTTGGACCTTTAGTGATCTTTTCTAAAATAACAAATAGGCAGTCATGTGACAAAATGAGCTCAGTTAACAGAGCTTATTTCTCATAATCTGACAAAAATACATGGGGGTCCTTTTTGAGTTAAGCTCACAACTGTTTTCGTTTCATTTCAAGTACAAAAAGGGTGTGTCGCTAGTGGGATTCGAACTCGCAACAACTAATTCTACAGTCCCTACATCGTCACCAAACCACTCCGCGACTACTGCTCAAAAATTTACCTATTTGGTAGTGCATACGTGGTGGTGTGTTCGATTTAGTGCATTAAATCAGCTTTACTTAACTTGTCGAAATCTGTTTGTGCTTTAGTGGGTGTTAACTGCCAGCCAAAAGACTGTTTCTAATACGCCAAATACAAACAAGCCTTTCCCTCATAGAGAATATATTTGTACAGAGTCGCATTATTAGCGGTAATCTATCTAGCGGTAATTCCATATGGACATGTAACACAGTTCTAATAGTCGTATCCACTGTCGACTTTACAGCTCCTGCATTGAAGCCGAATGCAAACGATTTGTGGAGTTGCACTGGTATTTGCAAATAAACACGTTCATTTATGTAAACACACTGCTTGCTTAAACACTTTTGACTGAGGAGCTAAACATGTCTTGCCTTGCAACAGAACTTAGCATTGTCATTAAACAAGATTCGTTCGTGTAAATATATATTTTACGCTGTAAATTTGGAGGCAGATGCACAAAAATTATCAAGTGGCTGAATCCCGAGATACTGATGACAGTGAAGCTTACTATATAGCTTACATAAGCTTATATATGGTAAGACAGCGGTGTTATTAATCGCCATCCAAACATCGTTATCGAGCAAGATTGATTAAAACCCTATGGTTATGATGGTGGTATTCGTATGGGTAACTTAACACTAATCTATAGACAAAGTCAGCGTATGCCGCAACAATAGGAATGATAATGTATTAGTCGCGGATGTCTGCAGTCGTTCGGAGCTAACTTGGCTTGCGACTAGCGACTAGCTTTACTGATTTGTAAGCTAATACTCGACGAAAATGTGAACTATCCTTTCGTTCGTTTACCGACGGGAAAGGGGCGTTTTGCCTGAGGACAATCCAAGATTCCTCGGTGAATGTATAATTTAAATATTTGCTTTACAACATTGGTCATACAGACAAGAGTTTCTTTAGTCCTCGTACTTGGGATTCGCGTGACAGCGCACAGTGCGTGTTTCTCTAAATACGATTGAACTTACAAAGGCTCTTGCTTCCATCGAATAATCATAGAAACCCGTAAAACGAATACAGAACTGAGCCAACAAAAGGGTGAGTGTTTGAAATCAAATCATTTGGTGTTACGACAAAAATCGCATTTTTTAAGTCATCGCCTGCGTATGTATGTAGCAAATCACCAAACCTAGTTGGACAAATACTATCAAATTAGCTAAAATGAGTCGCTTTGACGTCGGACCCATGACCATCATGTTTATCTCCTAGGTCCTCATAGGCGCACAAACTGTACCCATTTATAATCTATATGGAAGCCATTGGGCTGAACGCGTTAGGCAACGTCCTTATGGATTGTTTATTAAGATCGTTTTAAGCAAAATTTTCACCCTTGCAAAAATAAGCCAGTTATATGTACATGGCGCAATTTTAACTTGACCGTTTATTCTAATGGATTTTTGGCGATTCTACCCTCTCTCGAGGAACTCGCTCGATAATAACCGTAAGTCCCTCCTTACGACTAAAAATCGTTCAACCAGAAGGATTTATCAGATAATTTATCACAAACAGAAGGAAGTCTTTAGGTAATTCGAATGACTTATGATGTGATTATAGCCGTAGATGATAATTTTAGCCATATTGTCCTTTTACTTATCAAAAAAATACTTTTTAAAGCTGATCGTAAGTCAACATTTAACGTCACGGTAGCAGTTCTTGCATTACTTCGTAAGACGGACCCCATATAAATGTAAATGTGCACCGGCGGGGTTCGAACTCGTGCACCTACGTGTCTCCTCCAGTCGCAAGGCGCATACAAATGCGCCAAGCCACCGAGCTCGGCCCTCTTACTGACCAAGGCCACTTCAAGCGGCTCCTCTGTAAACACATTACGGCAAGATATAACGACACGTTTATACTTACCATTTATCCCAATTTCTTATAAAGAAAACTAAAATGTCATATTTAATATATCTAAATAATCAATTCATGCATCGAGTGAATAGTTTATGTTTAAACATAGCGGGATCAGCCAAGACACGAATTTGGGTACTCACATTTGTCTTTACTACCAATTGATCATCAGCGTTAAAATGACAAAAATTTACGTGGTGTTAAGAAGACGATCAGGGCGTCTCATTTAATTCACATTTTTAAATCACAACTGATTCATAGAATAAGGAGAGGAAGATGCGTTATATACGTGCCATTTGGCAGTGTTATAGCTTGGTCGGCAAATGCCGGTGAGGTATGGGTACATCTGCGTTTTAGGCGATGAAAAATCGACGAACGCTGTCTGTTACTGTTATAATGGTGATGATGAAAGCGGCCAGAACTCCGGTCCGAGCGAGATATAAAGTACGAGCAAAATGAACAAAACCAACGAATATCAAATCCTTTCCATCAGCCATTAAGTACCTCCGCTACAGACTCAGGTCTTCTTTCATTGCTATTCGAGATCTGGCTGCCGATCCGACGTGAACGAGCGAGATTCTCGGATTGTGCCATACGGCCTCCGCCTTCTGAAGCTCAGCAGGTAGAAAAAGGAACCGACAGCTGTCGTGTTAGAACTTTTTGCAGCTCTCGTCCGTCAGAGACCTCAACGTCGACGTGCTCTGATGAGGGTGTGCCCGGCCACGTAGGCGTCCTGCCATCCATTGAGTTTTATCCACCATTACCGCCGACGTCATCTGACCACTGCTGAGCTAATCGACGCTAATGTTGCCGAACCGAGTGGAAGGACCGGGTGGCAAAAACTTTCGACAGAGCGCTCAATCACTCCGTCAAATGCAAACGGCTAACTACCTTCAATATATCTCAAATACCTCAAAATATCTCAGTGTTATTGCACCGCACTTATGTACTGCGCCGTACCACACGGGCACAAATAGAAAGAACGGCAAGCTCTCCCAACGTTAAGCAATGATATAGCAAGTTGAATTTCATCGCTTCCGAAAACGACGAGAAAGTGTTCAGACGAACTTTTTGAACGTAGTTCGACGGATCGAGAGGCGATTGTAGAGCAAACCATCGTCAAATCCTCGGTGACATTTTTATATATCAGTCATTCGAAATGAATGTTTTGTATGCAACTGAACCGTTACATGGAAATGTCATGAAGAGCCCCAGCTGGTGGTACACGCATTCAGACGCGCTATGTCAATTGCTCCGGTCAGTAGACTAGTAGCCTAGATAGACGCATAACACAATAGTTTGTAAGACAGG
>MNPL01006372.1:3187-13214 GCA_002081605.1 Tropilaelaps mercedesae | reverse complement strand
ATAAATGTAAATGTGCACTGGCGGGGATCGAACCCGTGCACCTACGTGTCTCCTCCAGTCGCAACGCGCATTCGAATGCGCCAAGCCGCCGATCTATACAAGTTGTATCAACGTATATTGACTCTGTCAAACGGAGCTCGATGGCCTAACATATCGGGCAAAGGCAGATGGCTACCAGTTATATATGAGTCATACTGCGTGCTCGCTTAATGTTTATACGTTTAGTTCTTACGGACACAGGCTACAGTGATAATCGGGGTGGTATCTCTCGGTATAACTGCATCCTTTCGGCGAGCGGCTGCACCCGAAGTGGTTTTAGAGAGATCGGTTAGTATAGCGGAAGGTTTCATACGGAACGGAAACCCGATGATATTCGATATAGAACTTGTTGTATGGAGAGAGAAGAGAGATCAGTCAATAAACACTGCGCTCCTTAGTACGAAGCTTGGCTCGGATTGTGTTGGGGGGGGCTGGGAACTTTATTGAATTAGAGACGTCACTCGAAAGCCAATTCGACTCGAAAGTCAATATTTAAGCTTGGTTTGAAAGGAAAAACGCCCCATAGTAAAAACATGGCGGTGAGGCGACGTATGGAGCCATTGCACATTGGGCCGCTGTTATACTAGCTTTGAATTTGCCCAGTCCAGTCTACTCCGTTCTAACGAAAAACTGTAATTTCAAGTGCGAGCAACGCATTGTCTTTAGCACGTTTTGGAATTGGGTTGGCATAGCTAATTTCTTCAGGCTTAAACTTTGCAAAGGAATCTTTTCTTATGACAATCAAAAAGTGATACGTTGTAACCAACGCGCTAAGGCAAGCTTAGTTAAGTCGTCGTACTTCTCATTGAAGTGTACCGCAACGGTACTCTGATACAAGTGAAACTGAACAAAATTTCTATCAGGTACAATATCGTGCAAGTAAAACAGGCATAGTATGAACTAGATTTTTAAACCGATATAAACACAAATATATATGATTGAAACGTTTTTATTTACAACTACACTCGCTGCATTCATTCTTGTCGTGTCTAATTAGACGAGGTTTTAGTGGTTTCTTCAGTAAACCAGAGTAGTCTTGACAACGGGGTCAAGATGAAACCCTTAGGAAATAGTTCATCTTCATGATACCTAAAACTATGAATAAAAAATAGATCAGTTTTATCGCCTCGTCTTTTCCCTCAATCCTATTTAATGTTTGCAATGCTAATGTGTTAACTAGCTAAGGAAGTGTCTTCTCAGTCATCAATGGCTTTTTGCGCGTTGGGTATGGTGAAAGATTATTAAATAATGTGGTGTATAACTATAGATGAAATTACATTTCTCGCGGAATAACTGAAAGTGAACCCTGGAAGAATATCGATTGCACAAGATTTGAACGAAGTGAATAAAATACCGATTTTTTATCTAATTGCAAAAAATTATCGTTCAATTTTTAACAGTCTATATTAACTTCTTGTTTTGATCATAAGCTCTAGCGAATCTTCTGAACTCTAATTATACACTGATTGTGCTCTAATCCAACAGTTGCCTGTCGATATATTGTTCACTTAAGGAAATGCAAACATTTTTATTTCCCGTATTGATTATTTGTTTACGGCATTATGTGTAAAATGCCGAGCTCATCCTTAGTGGATGAATAAGGACACGACACTTATCGCTACGATCTCCGGTTCGCTGCTCATGCTCGACGTTATTTACGCACAGTAACTCTGGAACGTGAGTTACCTGTTTGCGAAAAGAGAGCAGGCAGCAACTTCCGGTCGCGAAAAGGCCGGCTCCTAATTCGCTTCGGTATAACTTTCTATGCTAGCTAACTCATCTGATAATGCCGGCCATTAAAAAGTGAATGAGTGCAGAAGCCGCCTATTGAGGAAGTCACGTCGTGCTGCTGTCTGCTTGTCCAAACCCTGGGAAAAATGGTTTTGAGGGTTTCTTCTTAGGAATTTCCCCTTCTTCTATAACCTCCGTGCCGCCGTTCTTTTTTTCTCAAGGGCTGCTCGACAGCAATTGCCGTATGGCTACTACTTCCCATTTGCCCATCACAAAGTGGAGTAACGACGGTAGCAGTGGTGGTGGCGATGGTTATTGGGAACTGTAATATACTTTTTTCTGCGACCAAGCGCGACACTGCTTAACTCTCTCCAGGGCCCATCCGAATTTCGCCTTGCTACAGTTGGTCGCTGAAATGACAGGACTACGCCAGCTAGAGCATCCTGGTCGCTTGGCCCTTGTTTCCACTTTTGGCTTGGTGTCTTCGTGCGATAGAGGCTTTTATGATGCTCCGGAGGTCTGCCAGCTTCCTCCGTAAACCTAGCTGCTAGTGACACGGTGCAACTGGTATGACGTTTCTAGCTATGCTATCGTCCAGACGTCTTTAAAATATTAATTTGACAGAGCGAAATTTGGTTAGCGATTCTCTTCAAGCGTCGCTCCAGCTAGATTATTGCTTTACATGCAGCAGAATGCGTAATTTCTCTTTTCATATGCTTGCTTTCCTCCGGCGGTAGTACATCCGATAGGGAATCTAAAAGTAAAGTTCTCTCCCTTTGGTATACTTTATTGCGATACAGTGGAACCAACTAGTATTCCCACAGTCGGGCTCGGTGGCTTGGTACATTCGTATGCGCCTTGCGACTGGAGGAGACACGTAGGTGCACAAGTTCGATTCTCCGACGGTGCACATTTACATTTATATGGGGTCCGTCTTACGAAGTAATGCAAGAACTGCTACCGTGGACGTTAAATGTTGGTTGATGGTCAGTATTCAAAAAATATAGTTATTCTCACAAAACCTGCAACAAACTAAACAGGTGCTTCTAAAATAAGTTTCATTGTTCATTGAGGTCAGTTTTCTGTTCAATTGCTTGATCAAAGGCATTTGCTTCGTATACAATTGCAATCCGTCGTTGTGGTGCTGAGACGGATTGAGCAACAACCTAACACGTAAGCAGCTGGCTGAGTAATACGCGAATAGATTGCACACGGTATGTACTATGTACAACAACGATGCAGCTCTTAATCGGCAGATGAGATTTAGAAGACACGAGATCTGTGCCAGGAAGCCGAGGTAAATTGTGTGGGAAGGCTGAGAGAATACTTGTTGGCAATCAGTGTTACTTCAAGTCGCATGTAAATGACCGAATAAGTCGTCACTAGCCGTTATGCTCATCATACTTCGTTTGCGTATGCTACCAGTGAGCTGTTCTCAGTTTCGTCACGTTTAAATCGTCGTTTTGCCATCAACCGTTGGTAAATCTATTTGCGAAATAGTTAGCCATCCTGATAAGCAATTTAGTTATTAAATCGTAAGTTGCGTTAAAGTACACCACACGCTTCATCGCCATCTCTGAATGCGAGAAGCTATGACGTAGCATACCTTCAATTCAAGTCTATCCGTTTTAGCTTTACAGTGGAGTTCGTATCAGTGTTTTTAGACGACGGGTTAATCAGGTTCGTCTGTCAGTTACTGTTCACGCCGCTCTGCGACAGCCGGGTGTTAAGGTCTTCGGCCTTCTCCGCCGAAAAATTCCGAAAAGACTTTGTGAGCTTCTGCCTGATGGGGCGGATGTCGACGCTGTAGTACCCATAGCACTGGTAACGGTAGCGGCGATGGTAGTGACTTCAACAAAGCTTTCTTTTGCGCTCAACCAGGGAATAGTCTTTGAAACATGGAGAAAACTGTAGGACGAAAAGAGGTTGTGTGTGGCACTTATTTCGGACGACAATTGTGGTGCTTGGCTGCTGTCGACTTGTGAACAAATAATCCCTCTTTCACGTATCGTGTAGCGTTAGGTCGAACAGCGCTTTCTCTACGCGGCGCCAGGTTGCTAGTGACGGACATGGCGGCCGTTGCACTATCGTGGACGGAACGTTTTCAACAAAGCTTCAGGAGAGGCTAGAGTCGCGTCGAAACACCCATTCATGACAACCCCAGAGAATCTAAAGCCCGAAAACCTAGAGCCAGCCGGTGCTTCTTTCCCTGTGTGCTCTTGAAAGTGAACGAGCGACAGAAGATGAATGGCCCGTTCACTTGAGTATTCTGTGGCAACAGCGGATTGGCCGCACACATTGAAAGCTAAGCAAGACAAGAAATGCGCTTTTCTACTCGTTGCTTACACAACCACAGCCCTTAACTGACGTGCGGAACTGCATTCGCACTACGGGCGGACAGTGGCAAGGAAAAGGAGAGCGCCGGTAAGAGGCGAATTGAGATACATTTACTTTTTCTCCTGAGTGTCGACCTGTTTCTCCTGAGGCGTAAAGCCGATAGCAGAAGCGCGTCGGCCGCCTCAAAGCTGAAAAGAGATTTTGAGAAACAGACGAACTCAGGCAGCAGTGAAAGCCTTTTTCTTCGTTTTAAGCCTCATCTCGTTCTTTTTCTTCACCACTCTACGAAGCAAAATAAGGTTGCTAGAACTTTACCCCTTTTTCTTGGTTGGAGAATGACACAGCATTAAGAAGCTGACGGTTTCTGAAAATGGCAGTCTACATGCATACAGGCGTGCAGAAAATGTACATCTGGGTCACGTATTTTTGAAAACAACTTTTTTAATTATGGTCCTACTTCTATGAGTTCAATCACATATTCCTAGGCTGACAGAAGCAAATGAAGCGTTAACAAATAGTTTGCGACAATATAATCTAAAAATTACCGTAAGTTGATTCAGGCTTGTTGATTAGTTCTTCTTCTGAGAACTAGTCAACAAAGGATAGAAGATTGTGTATCGGCAGTAAAAATAGGATAAAGGATAGCGTCATTAACTAGCACCGTTGTACTTTGGACACGATGCTGTTTGACAAGATAGACACCTTGTTATGAGCTATATATTACAAGTAAGATTCCTTCACAGCAAAAAATGTTATGTCCTTGAAGAGTGAATGTTAAATGTAGGCTGCCTAGGTTATAATTATTACTATTGTGCTATTTAGAGTGTTGTCTCATTTGGCATGATGCTTTTTTGTCAGTTAATTTAAATTATAATAATTTAGATTAATTTAAATCATAAATAATAATAACGTGCAACTCTGGTTCTAAGGCGGCCTCGACTGATAAGCGTAGCAAGCGAGGTGTCGGTTCATGTTGGTTAGGGAATACTAGAATATGAATACTTTTACGTGCGCTTAAGGCGGCTGACTAACAAATATACGTGCACTTGGACAAAGAACTAATTTACTATGAACCAAAGTGTCGCATCTTCACATAAATATGGTTCATCAACTAATAACTTTAGTAACCAACGTATTATGTCACTTTATTGCAGCGAAAAAGTTCAAACCATTGTTGACCGGTACTACAATCAGATGTACGATCTCTACCATGCAATGTACAAGATACCACCACACGAAGTTCAATGGGTGGAGAATTATACCCATTCGTTTACCGAGGAAAAACAGCACGGGGAATTTGTATGCACCAGCGAAACATCTCATATGCGCATCGGTAAATAACATTTCATATTTTTGTTTGATTTATAAAAAAAATAAGCCTTATATATGGGGGAGCGTTTATATACCTATAACGGGATATATGCTGTATTGTACAAATGGACATACTCGTTACTACCAACTTTGGTACCTATTCGGCATATATATCTAGGCTCAAAAGGTCAGCTCTGACGAACTAGGTGGATAAACCAAATGTGTTGACCGTAACAGAGTAACAAGGCCAGCAGGAAAATTCTATCACTAAAAAAATTTACGCACCTCACTAGTGCCTGTATACATATTGTATAGACTTCACATACTTGTATAGATATATCCATAATCAACTGATTTTGAAAGCGACTTTCTCTTCCAAGTAGCGTCAAAGGGTCTTGAGTTACTCGAAGATCCTCCGCAAATGCCAAAAATACGTGATTCATTTAGGTCCCCTTTTTGGTACGCGTGTGCCGAAAGAGGCCTCCAGCACAACTCGTGCTTTAGCATCTAGCAACGGCTCGACGCTTAACATAGCGACGGCGTTTGACGTTGTTCGACATTTCCGACCTTCCGATAAAGTACAACAGATTGTCCATCCGTGGAGACAACAGTGATAGTCACACCATCGTGGAGCAACATTGTCGTAAGTGTCGCAAAGCTTTCGATGGGCGAATAATGCGAAGCGATCGTGCACCTTCAAAAAAGGGAGCTAGCAATATCTGCGCTTAAGACCTTCCTAGAAATTTGAAGAATATAAAGAAATGAAGATAATTAACCATAATACCATCCATCAAGTGGAATGCATGGTATATAGCGGAAATCCTTTCCACTGGCATGCAGGTACGCAAGCTGTTACCATAATTTTAAAGCGAGACGACGCTGTAAGAAGACCGTGGACTAAAGCTGAAGATTTGGTAAATTACTCCAAATAAAGTAAAAGCATTTGTAAAGCCCTATTCTGTAACTGGCCGTCAGATAATGTGATATTACGAATTACACATTCATGTTCATCGATTTGCTTCAGAAGAGTTGTATAGGAGATTTTCTGTTGACTTACGCTTGATATTCAATTCTAGCAGTAAATTAAAATCTAACAAACAGGGGTTAACACAGTACACCTCTTGAATGTTCGACTGAACCGTGTGTGATATTGTACCATTTGGGGCTCTTAGCAACCACTTCTCTCGTTAGCACTACTACGCGGATACCCATTTAAATTGATACAGATGGATGCCTTCAACAAAACATCTGTGACCTGTATATTTTGTATTATTTGAAATACAGGAAAGACTCACAAATTTCTAATTTTTGTTTAATTATTGTTATAGAAGTGCTATGCGCTATGTTTTGTCTTGTTTCAAATTCGTTGTATTTTCTGAGCGAACCTAATAGTGTGTAATGTTTAATATGAGTGCAATGATAAGAGCGCAACAGAGAAGTACGTCCGTTGTTTTTATTGTTGTTGTCGTTATTGCTGCTGCTATTGACGTCATTGTCTTCATTGTCACTATTTTATCTGCTTGTTACAAAACTGTATCCCTTTCCCTTATTTTTTCTTAAGCTGCCCGGTTCTCCTCTGTTGATTGAATGGAACAGAACAATGAACTTACAATGTGCAGAACGCAGTTGTACTCATACGAACCGCGCAGAGAGGACACAGGAAACAAAGCGCAGGCGCGACAATATAAGAAGACACGCCAAGCGCGGTTAAATTAGGGCAGTGCAACGTTTACTAATTAATCTCTGACATTATGCGCTACTGGTCAGAAACCTAGCCAGCTGTGCCCTCCTTTGTCAGTGGTCTATCTTCTTTTGCTCCTGATTTGTTTCCTCTGTTGTTTTGTATACTTCAGCACCCGCTGCGTATCGATTCGTCGATGACATCAAGGAAGCACAGAAAGGCTTAGGATGGCGACAGCCCTCACATGTCACAAGATTCCTCGTTGTAAATAAAGAACTGACGGACGGAAAATTCAAAATGTTCTAATATAAGTTGAATTTGCATAACATTACAAAAAAAACTGAAAAACGCTATTAAACACTGAAACAGATAAGGTCTTTATATGTGGCATTGGCATCTATAGTCTCCACATACTAAAAAATGTGTTATCGAATATATGTGTGATAGACCAGAGTTGCTCCACTTATCAGAGCCATCTTTACAAATTCCTTCAGTCATATCTTTGCGGAAATAGTAAAAGACGTCGATATCTGATCGTCGTTAGTGCATTATAGGAAAGTTGCCCATGTGTGCTACTAGAGAGGTGTTGATCATTTGCTACTTGGCTGTATAAACGTAACTTAAACAATTTTTTTCATTATGGATATGGGGTGCTCATACGTTCTATCTATATTATCTGAATATATAAGAAATAAGAACGTATGCCAATAAGGCACATTGTAAAATAACGGTTATTCTTTTACTCTCCTTTTCTTTCATAGACACGACTCCGCTAAAATATTGATAGACACGCTGCGACACATTTTATAGTTTTTTTATACGATGGACCTCTCGCCAGCCATGTTTTCATATTGAAGCTAATTCAAATTTAGAGCGTGCTAAGGCGTGCTCGCCGGCGTCACTTGAAGCTGGTCTAGAGTTAGCGCTGGCCTCGACGTAAGTTGAAGCAACTATGTGCGCAGGTGGCCTCAGCTATTTTAGGGGAGCAAGCTAGCCTATGGGAAAGGAGGGACCATCTCCGAGGCCGCTGCGCCCATCGACCAACTCTAGCGGGGCCAGCGTGCAGAAGCAGCATACCCTGAACGCTGAACCGGCAAGGAAAGTTCTTTGCGAAATCCAAATCTCGTCCAGGCGCCAGCAAGGGTTTATACTCCGTCGTCAATCGTACACCAGGCGGCCAACCATTTCGCTTTTACTCCCTTTCTCGGACATATTTTAGACTCCTTGGATAACGCTTTCGCCCTTTCACGTGGCGCCAAACTCCTTCGATTAACTCGTATGTATATACACCATTTAGGGATGCACGGAAATTCAAACAACCCCCATCAACCGAACTCCTTCCAACCGAACCTTACTTTTTCGTCACAATGATGCAGTTTGTTGCTCGAAGGTCCGTGGAGCACATGATTTTAAAATGGCCGTCTTTAGATAATTAGCCATCAACTTAACTTCGTTTTATATTTTTTATACACTACATTTTGTCTGAACACCCCATATCTGGGTGTCCCAGAGTCAAATGCGAAATTGGGGCAGGGATGACAGCTAGGCCGTACAATTACAAGTGTCCATATTTATACACATGTTAATTCGAAAGACTTCGGTGGCCTTCAAATTTAAATGGGATCCTCCTAAATCCCAAAATTGTCATTAAAATCTAAGGTATTTTGTGAATTTTTTATGCTGATAAAGCGTAGCTAAACGCATTCATTAGACCCAGTAAATTCAAAGCAGGAAGCTACTGCAAAGCGAAATTTCAAACCGTCCGTCTTTCCTCCGACATTATTTTGTATCTAAAAAATCAGCTTTCTAAATTCTACTCAGAATCTGAATTTATTTTACATTGCTGTCAATGGGACAGAGCTAGTAATTTATGACAAGAGTCTAATCATATGAAGTTACTAGAAAAGTCTTATTCACCAGATCCATGGCCCACTTATACAAGATTCTCGAACTGGTGCTCTCGAACTGGATGAGAACTTCCAATTCGCGTCCACTTCAACTTTTATGTCGCTACTTTCTTTTTTTTCTACTCCTATATTCTGTTTCCGGTCCGTTCCTCAGTGCCACAGTCTTTGTACCGGATGCCACTCTCCGTCAGCCGATTTCTCCTCATTCACTATGCCAAATTTACTTACCGAATGGAAGCATTGCGCCCGCTGCTTACAGCTTACTCAGCGCATCGTTCCTTATTGACTAGCTTGCACGGGCGAAAATTGCCCACCGAGTAACTTGCCAGCAGGAAATTCACTCTGTGTGCAGACGTTGGGATTCTGGCGAGGCGGACGAAACTCTACGACCCATGAAATGATTGATACAGAGAATCAAAATTGTTAAAATGGCGGAAATGGTCAAAGAAATGAGGATAGAGTGAGAGGTAAGGTGTTCAGGAGAGAACTCGGTCAAAGGTCCCAGACAGCTTTACAACCCAACTGTCGCATTTGCTGGTTTTTCCACAATATGCTATTGCCATCTGCTGGCTATTTTCTCTTTCTTTCGTTTGTTGCCACCATTTACCTGGTCTTACGATCACTGCAGCTCCGCTTGAACTATGCATTTTCTTTAAACAGCCGAAACCTTATTATGTTTTAAAAATGGCCTAGCGAGCGCTGACGAACTTGAGCCCTTTTACCACTTCAGACATGAGTATCCAGAACGTAGTAGTAAAACTTGGATCGTTACACCTATGATTGCAACTCAGGTAAACCGAGGCGCATTATCTTATTAGGAAGGAAAATGAGAATCAACCATACTCAATGGCAGGAACAAGTATATATATCAACGGCCTTTGAGATGGACGCCACATCGGTCGGTCGTAGAAACGCTTAGAATCGATTCTTTTAATGAATTTTACTATTTGACCTTTGGTTAGATCTTCGTCTACTAAAATGCACAGTTCAAACAGTTGCGTAGAAAATCTCTGTGCGAGTT
>MNPL01006366.1:3455-26888 GCA_002081605.1 Tropilaelaps mercedesae | reverse complement strand
ATATATATATATATATATATATATATATATATAAAATACTTTTTCAGTGAGAATTTACGGAATCTTAAAAGCGGCAATAAAACTTCTGTCATACACAGATGATCTATCTAGAAGCCTGTCTCGGTTACCTAGAATTACATGCAGCTCGATAAAACGCAGTATTAATGTAAGGCATGTTAGTGTTATAAATTTAAAAGAAACATGATATATGTGCGAAATGCACGAAATATGTGCATGAAGGGCAGATATATAACATGTCATTTGTGCCCTCCAACGTCAGTTTAGGGGCAATCACATTAGTAAGCGTAACTACTCCCAATAGGATGGTACCTATCGCGCTCGAGAAGGTTGCATGTGAGCGGAAAATACTTTGTACGGATCCTAACACGCCGACCCAACCGAAAACGGAGATCAGTTGACCGGACATAGCAGGCACGTGAAAACTTCAATTTCAAAGCGCAAACATCTATTTTTCATCGCCATCATCTGTACCTGTACGAAACGTTCACACATGCGTAAAAAGAATCATTTACCATCGAATATTGGGAATGCACCTGTATCCACCAGACTTACCACTTGACTCAACGGCTATCCAAGAGAAGTATACAACTGCATATAATCCTCTCTGTATGAAACTTCATTTAACACACACACACACACACACACACACACACAAATACACACATACATATAGCGTTATCTATATGCGCAGACTCAAACGATACGAACACAAAATTAAATGTCTGACATTCTCGGTCGAAAGACGGTCTTCGAAACAATTATCACAAACCACCATACACCCGTTCAATAACTCAAGGGCCTCCGTACATCCTCATATTTCTCAACGGGTGGATGCGCTTATTTTTGACATTTTCATGCTCTACGACAAACACGGCAGTATCATGTCATGCTATGTCGTTCGAATCAAAATATCGCACCTCTATTTCGCACAAATGGCGCCTCGCCACAACAGTGCCTGCCTGCCAGTGCCGCAGCTTCACCGATTACCAGTCGCGCCAGCAGCACAGGCTGATCTGAGCGGCGATGACGGCAAACGACTTCGTTCGAAGGAACAAACGCCCCGACGTCAACGAGATGTTGGCGCCACCGCTGTAGGCTGCAGCCGTAGTCGAGCGGCGACTTCCGAAGGCCCCTTCATCGCTGGCCAGAACGGTCGACTAGAAGTACGGGGCGCCCCCCGGTGGATGTTACCGAAATCTGGCGCGTAAGCGAAGAGCGCATAAGCGTCTAGCGTCCGTCTAATGAAACTGGCGCGCAACCAAAAGTTTGAACGCGGCTTATATCATGTGCACTTTTTTTGTTGTTTGTCTGACATACAGATTTATCCACCTGTTGAAGATGCGTAGCGCCGGGAGACAACGCGTGCGGGTTCGACAACCATAGCGAATTCGAGCTTAGATGGACTTCGAACCCGGACCGAGTGCCTTTGAGTATACATTGTACTTGAAAATTCGTCTAAAAAATCAGTAAAGCCTTTACAAATTCCACTGTATAATTTTGGATTCCCATATACAGACGTTCAAGGAGTATTATCGAACGCTTAATATGGTGATGGCACCAATACTTAAAAATGTGGATGATGTGCTCACCGAAATCTGGCCGAGGCACTTGTATAATAGCTTCATTCTAATTGTGAGAGAATACGAGAGCGCTGTGAGGGAGTTATGCGTTTCAATCGAAGTTGTCCCTGACAAGTACCATCCGATAGATTGACCTGCGGCTTCGCAGGATACCGGCATATATCCGTTGAACACGTATAGGTTTCGCATGGAAATTCAATTTTAACAAATCAGGTATTTGAATATCCTGAAAATGATGCGGCTAGCTCATAATAATGGGCACCCAGTATACAAACGCTTTTGAACGTTTTTTCTTTAAACGTGGTTGTCGTGACAGACGGGGCCCGTGACCCTTTAAACTCTTTATTTTATCTCTCCGTGTGTGTAGTTGTATATGGTTACAAACAGAAAATTAAAAACGACAAAAGCAACCTTGCTGTCTAAGCCTATTGAAAAACAATATGGCTGAGGTGGGGTAAAACTACATGTTATTTTAGCAAGTACCATTTCTCTATTATCACAAAGCAATTTGTTAGTACTACATGTATATGCGCACATATAAACCTACGGTGCTTTTCGTTCGGTTACAAAGCATATATTTATCGGGTATATATATATATATATATATATTATGCTGTTTTCAAGCGATAGCGCATCAGTTAATAAGTGACCGGGTTTCTAGCTCGAGCCCCAGCTGAGACAAATCGTTGGCTCAATGGGGCCAATGGCTCTGCGCGTTTAACGTGCAGGTAAACGTTGCAACCACGAGTGGCACCAACAAATAACCTAGCTAAACGTCCTCACTTGCAGAAAATTTCTGATAAAATTGTTTATTCAGCTATAGTAAAATAAGACCCATACGAAGCAGTTAAATGTGACCATCACATTATTGGATGTGATGGTCATGTTCCAAAATAATAATATCCTGGAAAGTGGTAAGATCTTGTATGATGCGAATGCGATGGCAAAGATGTACTCGACATGGCCATATTGTGCAGTAAAAATGGCAGTATCGTCTACAACAATCTAGCCTTTTTTAACTAGGTTATTTTTTTTATTTAACTATTGGAAAACCTCCCGTTTTAGTCCAAGGAACACTTTCATATTATTTCGAGCAAAAGGTATTTCCCTAGTTTGTCTTTGGTCACGCGCCAGTCTGCTAGAGTAGCCAGCTAAGATCTTCATTTATGAAATATTGAATTTAGTTTCATGAAGGAAACGCTTCTGTACCCGAAGTCTATAAGGAAAATCGCGTTAATTTTTGAGAAATGTTTGCCAAATCCGAAAAATGAGAAATATCACCAGTTTCATCACCAGAACATAGATCTTTGCCACAGGAAAGCGGCGACTGAAATCACTTTAAGTGGTATGATAATGTAAGTGTACGTGGTGATGTGTAAGCATGTGATCTTCACGCGATATGATAGGGCGTCTAACGATTTCTTTTGCTTGGTGTTTCGCTTTTGGGATTTCGAGACCTTTCCTAATTTTTTCTATGTAAAAGGGTATCAGACCTGATTGATAGCACAGTCGTGATTTCGAAACACTTCTCACGTATTACAAATCTGGCGTAAAATCGAATGCATCACAAAGCTTCATCAAAATCGTGTCTGGAAATATTTTGTCCTGTCTTCAGGCTGGACAAAATATTTCCAGCTTTCAACAAAAAGCAAAAAACCGGTTTCGAAGGTGATATACACGTAAATAACGTAACTCTTACCTATTGTAATTAAGCGGGTAGTCTGAACCTTCAGGTACAATATAGAAGTACAACTTCTACTGAAATATAATCTCAAATCAATTAGAATATGTACACTTTATTTAACTATTTTTTAGTTGCTATGCAGAGTAAGGTTCTGTAAATTTGCAAAAAATCAACTGCGTGTCCTATTTGAAGCACTAGACAACAACGTGAATTAACAATTGCAACCGCCGGCAACTTCGATATAACAAAATCATTCTTTAATGTAAGACCAACAAAGATCAAGCTGTTGCTGTAGAAACAATTAACTATAGCAATAAAAAAGAGGGCGTAGTTGACAGGACCAAGCACCTGCATTGACGGTGGCATTGCAGTAACAGATAACAATTGTAATAGAAATGACTGTGCGTCATCTATTCCAGCCTGTCACGATTGCCCAGTCAGTTTACTGAGGCGAGCCCATACTTTGGCGGCGGGACCCAGCTTCATACCCAGCCGTGATACGAGCTGATCGACGTCCAGAAGAAGTAAGGCTTCGCCATCTATTTCTTGTGAGCGAAAAGCCTCAGAGTGTTTGGCGCATCCGGGTACACTACCAATAAATGTGACCACCTCTTCAATGGTCCAGCTACACGGGGAGGTGTTTTCATTAACACTAGAATCGAAGGGGACGGCTGCTAGATTTTGTAAGTGACGACTGGCCTCCTTAAGTTCTGGTTGGGCACGCTGAAATAACAATGGCAGGAGAAATTGGTTGAATATTATTAGCGTTACAAGGGAGACGACACAGCCGTAAATACTATACCGTAAATAACATTAATCTCGCTTAAAACACTCTAATACGTTACTTCTACCTACGCGTGATTATTTCCAAATTTGTAGGCATACAGTGTTTACGGCCAGTCTCTACAACATGGAAAAGTATTGGTTATTCTACGCCTTTAGTATACGTTTACTGTTATAACCTCATAGGAAAATTGTGTGTCTGAAAAATCAGTTTCTAAACTGAAAATAAATGAAATGAACATTAAGCCATTAAGACGCTGCGGAAAAGCGAAGATTGCGGCATCGTTGGTCGCCATGCGTTATATACAAATCTAAAAAGTTGATCCAACAGCGTTGACTGGTGTGTAACATGTTAATGGCATTCGCTATTAACAGGCAAGCCTTTGACAATTTATATCACGTCCCTTGAAAGTGTTTCGGCAAAGATTCGCTATATTCCTTTAGTGAGAGTGGCATTGGATTCAAGACAAGACTGGCAACGATTATCCATTTCATCGAAAAGCTGTTGAAATCTGTGACCCTTTCTGGAAGAAGAATGTACTCCTGTTGTCAGGTGGATCGAAATTGAGATGCTGAAGAGTACCAAGGAGAGGGTCACACTTGAGGATCCTAAACGACTGAATGGATTGAACTAAATCGCAAAGCTTTGAAGTAAAAGCTTCCCTGAATCTATCAGCCAAATTTGGAATTCTACGAATTTTTTTAATTTCTTTTGGAATTTTTTTTGAAAAAATGCCAAAATGAGCCTTCCATTATCTGACCCGGGTAAATAGGAATTCGCCTGGTGTATATTGCAGAATAATGCAAACGGCAATATTTAGCTTGAAATAGTCCAGATATGGGTTAGTTTCTGCCCAGAGAAAACAAGCCAAATAAGGGCCGCAACGAGGAAAGAAGGCTGCTTTCATTGGCGATGCTGAACTGGGTCGAAGCTAAACTAAAGAAGATATTAATACAAGGGACATTGACGGAAAATGAACGCCCAGAATAAAAAGCACACAGTACAACTATTTAACATTATCGGCGAGCTTTAATAACGTAGCACAAGAACATAAATGGACAATCCTTTCAATATCCTGTTCCCCATATTTAAAGCCTTGTAATCTTGCTTGTGTTCCGGCATTAAACGGGACAATGGTGGCTCACACTGGGAAAAACTCAACTCTTCAAAAGAAGCAACTTGTAAAGCCATTAGTGTCGGTAACGCGAATGACACATTCAACCATCCAGAAACTTTTAGAGCGCTAATCTATCAAAGAGTGTCTAAAAAGCACTCTATAAAAATATTAAACTATGTCATATAGTTCTAAGGTACTTGTAATTCAAAGGCCGACCGCTTCCGTTGAATAAAACAAATACGCAGAAATCATTTAAAAGCGCCGATATAGTGTGCACTGTATGAATGTAATCTCCGAGCAACTGTAACAAAACTAATGGAAGTTGCCAATACCTTATTCTAACCCTGCTATACGAAGCAAAAGCATACGTCACATATAGCTCTCAATCCTACCGGAGTATGCGCAGGTGTAACGTTCTCAGGAGTGATTCCACCGGAATCTCGGCATCCGGGTTTGGCTGAAGGGGCAAGACCAGCAATCCAGTAGCACTCCGGTGCACTTACAAACTCTTGTGCTTCATGATGCCAGGTAGCGAGAGGACTCGCCAATTGAGGGGCAACCGGAATCCAACATTGAGCACCCTTGTTAAACAACATTGGCAAAGTGGGAGCCGTTTGTGGCGGACGTGATGCAGCCGATCCCAATCCGGAGGGCATAACTACACTTATAGGATGCTGAAGAAGCGGCGGGGGTGTTTTGAGTACTTCTTCGACAGATTGTGGTTTTTCGTTTTCCACAAGCACGATTTCTTCATCGCCAGAACCGCTATTTTTGGCTTGATTCCCAACAGGGGATTGTTTTGCTTCAATTTCCTACAAGCAAGCAAAAAGTAATTTTTTGTTATACTGAAGACATTAAAGGAGAACAAGAACACCCGTTGCTACGAGAAGTTTTATATGTCATCACTAACATCAGATGTATTATGAATTTTATATGTGAAAATTTTGTTTAAAGTTTGGATATTGAAAAAATCGCTTGACCACAGATTTTATTGTTGCCGAACCCTCTTGGTTTACTTTTCAACCATTATTATTTTAGTCGTACTTATTCTTATCAGTTGGATGAGAAATACGACTTTCTAGAGGATTTAATGATTGAAACGATTTAATGCAAACCTCTTTCTTTTTGCCGCGTTAGTTTTGGCATTTATGCACTGTTTAACACCAATTCATGTCAAGATCACCATACAAACTTTCCAAAATGATTTTGATTTAATAAAAGATCACGCTAAGATAACAGTTATATATATGTAAAACAGATATTAGTTATTGTGGCCAAATATACGGCCAAGGTTTCCGGTTTGGATATATTTGAAAGCAACAAGTCCCTTAAACATTGGGGAACGTAACTTGCTAGAACGTAACTTAACAACTCCAAGGTTTAATAGGCTTGCGAATGTTTTAGAACAGTTTCAGTAGCTACTCGTGTCTGCCGATTCAGCAGCGATCCTTAAAAGTTCTTGGCATTAAGACAAAGAAATACGAAATGTAGTATGAAACGATTTTCTCTTTGTCGAACAACCTATGTGACGTGATCTGTTGTACGTCTTACTTGGTAGTAAAGAGTGCCATAACCCAGTTATTTCTTCTATGTGATAAATTGTACATTTCTTTGCTACTAATGTTTTGCATAGAATAAGCCAGTTTTATGTTGCAGGCTGCACGCATGTTGTTGTACTAACCCGAACGCACGAACGAGTGCTGCGACGTAGTGAAGTTCGCTGTGGGACTGTTGCTTTCACCTGCATAATCTCTGAAAGAAGCAGAAATGCCTCTGATGTTAAATGTTTCGGGTGTATCACAGAAAATAGAATTGTTTTTCTAGGCAAAGCTACAGTCTTGACGGTGGTTGCGGCAATTAAGTAGCACGCTGCTAGCCCTGGCGATTGTCAATGCAACGTAGCGTGCTTAATTACCTTTTTCTTGAATGTTTCTGGACCCAATCTTTGAATATAGTATTGCACCAACTTCTACATAACTAAACCAAACTTTTATCAGAATTCTCCTAAATCTGCGGCCTATTTTGGCAAAACAAACTAAAAAACGTAATTTTAATACCGGCAGGTTATCAGAATAGAGCTGAGTCTATATCTCAAATGCACCTTCTAAATCATGGCCTAGCCCCAACCTATCGCGTAATATCCAATCACGATCCACTAATATCTGGAGTGTAGGAGATTCATGTACGGTCAAATAAAAGACAATCAAATACTGTGTGACTATCGTGTGTGTGATAGTCACATATTGCATCATAGTGTGTCGATGAATCGTTTAAACCCAGTGATCAGGTAGAAATCACCCGAAGCCACCAACTGTCAATTCAACAATAAATATATCATGTATTAGTATGTCCCCTTGCACCGTAAAGCTTACGTGATGTGATATACGCTGAAGGATATCTCTCAGCTAACTTATTAACTTCAGGAATTAACGTTCGCAGAAGGCATTTGTCTATCACTCCTAGGATTCGTGGTAAGAAAATACCATATTTCAATATAATTAACAGGTACCACCTGCTACAAATTCAGCATTGAAAGCAACCGAGTAGAAGCAACCAAAAAGGGTCTAGTTCCTAAGACTCAACGTTACCATCTTTTTATCGAAGTATTACTGTCAAAAATGCCTCGATATTTTTTTTACCTTTTGAGTATTTTCAACGCATTTTTTGCGAACTTACCAACTATTATTAGAATTATCCTTATAGCTATGCTCGGTGCCAAGCGACGCAACTAAGCCAGTGGTCCTTACCGAATTAATCTCACAAAAATGCGCTTACCGGAGTTCCCCACTGAGGTTTGAATTCCGGCTTCTGTTTCACCGGTTTCTGAACAGGTGGTTTCGTCAGTAGTAGTCGCACAAAGTTGTGCAGGACTAGACGTACTACATGACTCAGTGTTTTCGACGCTATTGTCAGAATTACCATCCGTCGAACCCGGCGAGTTCTTCACTGGGCGACCACCGCGAGACTTAATTGGACGCGGCAGGTCGTACGCTGTTGTTGCATCATTGTTGAAACGACCTCCATTAAGTTCGTATTTTTTCACTCCGGCAGCGTAGGGATTATGTCGAGCTCCATTCCGCTGACCAAAATATCGCACCGGCTTCACCTAAAGTTTATCAATCAAGTTAATAGTTAGTTGGTCGCCGCTCACAGCCAGGCTGCTCTAGCTAAAAGTGCTGACAGTCTAACTAATATGGCTACAAACACATGTTAACACAATACCCTCTTGTTAGCTAGTCCGAATAAAATCATTCCAGTCCGTACTGTATGCTCTAAACTTCAAAAGTCACACCTAGAAACCGGACATGAAAGTCGAAAAGCGATTGTGCACCTTCAGTCGAAATTTTGTCATTTGTCGAGGTTACATTTTACGAGCAGATCTTCCATACAGATTTCGAAATCGTCGAATATTATACAAATGACATTCCTAATGAGATATACTGAAAACAGACATCAATCGAAATAGTTCAGCCATAAAATCAATTGCAATTGCTAGCGTTTAACCTTATTGCAGATATTTCCACTGTGTCAATGTGGCGCTCCCTACAGCTACAGCAACCTTATCATTTCTCTCAGCTCACTTGAGCCCTTCGAACTTACTATGCCATTTACGTACAACCGTATAAGAACAGTAAATGGAAGCGCGTAGGACACATTTGTCATGCACTTTCTACTTTGAAGTTTACCCGTTAACGATGGAATCCTAGCAATCATCAGTCCAGCAATCCTAGCGCCACCTCTACAGCAACACAGGTCTAATTCATGCATATCTCACATGACACCGTTTGATCGGACGACCAGATTAGCGGGCACTGTCTCGATGTATATGAGTTTGTGGAGCTTGAGAGTAGTTGTGGCACATCCCCTCATTGGGTGAGCTTCTAACGTTAACTGGACAATTACCGTGAAATTGTCGTCGGTCCTAACGCGTTGAAGAATTCTATCGACGGAAGCCACTCGGATGCCTTCTTTGGTTGTCATCGCAGCTCAGCGGTGCCGATGCGAGCCTGACACCCAAACGGAGATTATGCAGAAGAAAACGAAGATTAGCAGACAATCAGTTTATGACAAGGTATGGAATTCCAGAGCTTTTACAATGCGAGCACGCTACGGAAGCCTGCAATGAACTAGTACTTTTCATTGATGCAACATTTAGCTGGCAGCAAAAGCTGAGGTACTACACTTTAGGCGTACGACCTTCTGTATGCGGAGGCTAAATTTGTTTTGCGATTTTTGAGAACGAACGTGTTTTTTGGAAATGACGACGAAATTTCTATCGACCAAATAGCAACCACTCTCATGAATAGGCCAATTAGAGTCCGTAGAGACTTGTGATTAGAGTCCAAGACTTGTGATCGATCTATCTTCCTTTGAGAGTTGCTTCTAAATTCTCACCGTGTTATTGAGTACACCTCGACACACATCTTGGCCGAATAGTAATACCACTTCGCGAATTCATTTACAGTGCTTCGCCTTCTTCGACGTAGACTTGACACGCGTGAAAAAGAAGCAGCCAGTAACAAATTCGTCCCTTCCTCCGAAATAGAGTCTATTCTTGAAGTCTAGCGTTCGTGGGCTAGTCTACGACATTTCAGTTAACATCATCATTCACGCAACACGTTCTGCTGATTTAGAGACAATCTACACATTAAAACGACGCTCGACGATAGTGAAAGAGATATCCGACTCCCATATTGAATAATTAACGGCCTTGTTGGCAAGATCCTGTTGCCTATATGGTAACGTCACAGTTGTTAAAGTACTTGCTGCACCGTCGGGATACCTCGAAAATTCAAGTCGTCCAATTTCCATTTTGATCAGTATAATAAAAAGTGTAATACTTGATGCGTGAATTTTCCAACAATAGAACGTGCTTCTAACGAGACTTCATGCAATATGAATAACCAACGCCAAGGAACGCAGTATTTGAAACATCGTTTTGGTACTGCTGTAACTTGAGTCTTCGTTGCTGGTTCGCAAAACTGAAAATAAAAAAATTGCTGTATCTATTAGGGATCAAGAAGAAATTAGTTTCCTTTATGTGGAATAAGCTTTATTTAAGTTTATGCAAACCCCCACATACTAGGGGCAGATGTGTGAAGCTCGATTGCAGCCTTTTTGATAACTACTGTTACAGAAATAGGAATACGAGTATTGTATTTCACAAGACGACCAGCTAAAACAACGAAGCTGATAGCAAAGAAGACGCTGATGGCTGAAGTTCGGCCTTTAGGGACGTATCGCAACTAGTGCTGTATAACAAAGTACATAAGCACGGAAATTTGTCGAAAAAATAAAAACCGAAAAATGTGGACACAAAAGTTGCCGGTTCCAGACTAATGAAAGTGGTGAGCTGTTTAGCGCAACTTTCTACTCCACAGATTCATTTAAACAAGTGAATGTCTTGGTCTGTGGGAAAGTACGTCTCTAGGAAAATCCAAATCATTAGAAAGCTGAGCTGAATAAAGTAAATACGACGAGACTCAACGTTGTATCTGGATATGTGTAGTCCTACAAGCAATAGTGTCTCGTATTCGGCTGCAAATGAGTTGAGATGCATTGTTATTGGATACACGAGGTACTTTATTAGCTCTGTCGCCTACGAATAACTTTCGCATAGCTTGAGTGTTTTCACGATTCGGGAACCTGTAGGCACATCACGTCCAGATGCTAATTTTCCAATAAAACATGAAGTCGAGTTGTATAGCTCGATGTTGTGAATGTCGTACGATGCACTTTAGTTACGTTTGAGCGTTTACATGATGAATTTGTTTATACGCATTTTAACAAATTTTATGAACGTATCACGTGTCTTAGTGAGTAATCATTCATCTTCCTACCACATACCTTTGATTAGACAGCTGCCCAAATAATTCTGATGCGAAAAAAGTCGCGAGTTGATTACAAAGACTAGTCCCGATGCGAGGTACTTTTGGAATGTATCTCAGTTGTCTAGCACCTTTATTAGTTCTGAAATACTTTAAGGACTAAGCAAATCCTGAAAGCTGTTACCGACTTTTTATTACATTCTTCCAAATTTCTCAAAGACCATGCATACGTATTTCGTAGATGTTCCTAAGTAAAAATAGAATTAATGAAGTCGGATTAGTATATATATTAGTATAGTTAAATATATGTATTATCGCGTCCCTGACTTTCATCCAATGAATTTAAGCACGTCGCTTGCACTGGTGTTCTTCCATTGTGAAGCGATGAGAGAATTTTACCTCTTTGTAACCATATTCTGTTTGTTAGCTGCCTCTAAACATAGCTTCATTTATTGTTAATTAGTAAACCACTGATAAATCAAAATAAAGGTTGCAACTAAAAATAATTCCCGAAGATTTTCACAAAAAATAAGCTCCTTATCCAGGTTAAAATATGAGCGGAGAGTTCGGTGTGCTTAATTGTTATCCTGGAACCCAAAATTCTTATAAACTCAGGAATTTCCGTTACCTGATTTATTTCAACTTAAGACCCTGGGGCAGAATGAAAACAGATAAACAGACGTTTTAATAAAACAAAACATACAGATGATCTACCTTACGTATTTTAGTCCACGACTTCCATCGGTTAGACAGTTGATGTAGTGAAACTGATAGTAATTCGAGCAATTAGTGTTGAAGTTTACATTTTTACAATTTAATATAATCGAATTATATACCTAAACCTATATAATCATTTGCATATTTTACAAGGATACAATTAGCATTAGGTGTCTTAGTTTCCATGTAAAACGGAAATATTAGTACACAAAGGTGTGATTTAATTAGTCTACTCGCTATACGAAGACCAATTGCCTCATTATACTGTGTATATCTTTGCAATCTACACTTTTGGTATTCTCCGTTTATTCCCTTCAAAAATCACCAAAGTCATCAGGAAGGCACCGGCGGTCATCAATAAAAGGGACTGAATGCTTGTTTCTTTTAAATCGCGCCAGGGTAAAGTCGAAGTTGCTCTGTAATCGAAGGCGAGAATAGGGGCATACTCATTCTCAACTCAATGATCGATTAAAATGTTATTAGTATAATTGCCAGTCTATCGTTTGTTTTAATTTAATTTTGCGTTTTTGATGGTCCCAATCTCAAGTACTTCATTAAGCCGTTGCATTCATGTTCTACATGTACTCTTCTTTCCCTCTGGGCTCTTCCACATGCTTTAGTTATATCAAAGGCTGCTCTTGTTAGGTCTTGCCACCATTTGATAATATTTTTTTTTGTTTTTTTCTGGCAGATTCTTCCATTTTTTCCTTTGCACTTTGTTTCATTATGATAATGTTTACCGCTTTATTTTTTACTACGAAAGTCTACCAGTTTCACTTACTTAATTTATTTTTCGTTTTGCCATGTTTTTCAATTCAATCCGTTGCTCAACGATAGTTTGTATAAGCGTTGTCGATCACCTCACGTAACTTTCCATTTCCATGTTCTATTCCAATGTTTCTATTTCCACTGAATGAACTACTCCCTCTCGCCTAAACATTTTTAAAAATAATTTAATTTGAAGTACAACGAAGTTGCTAAAACAACGCGACAAGCATGTTTAATCTAGGGTGTTCACTATTTTTCCATCAATTCCTATACCAGGCATATTCTACTGGAATGGCAGGTCGTATAAAATATTTCTGTGACTCTGTACTCTTTTTTACACGCATTCTCTGTACGATTATTTAATATACAATTACATGTTTTTATATGAGGTCTTCGCTTATCGCCGCGATAGAGCAATTCAGGCGTTTACACGGCTGCAATAATCATGAGTGCAGTTCTATAGCCCTCCAAAACATCGAAAATCGCTGCTCGACGTTTTTATTGAATTTGCTTTTCAAACATTTATTCTCACCAACGTGTTTTCCAAAGTGTGAAGGCCAAACTTTACACTAGTCAATTAATTCGTAAACAACCAGGTTACGTTCCTTAAAGCTAAGGTCTAGACATGAGATAAGCACGGCTCACGTGGGAAGCTCATTGAGCAGGCTATTAAAAAGTTCAACTAATTTTTCTTCCTTTATTTATTATTTACCTTGATAGTAAACTACAACATAAGTTTTTGAATGCCAAAAGTAATCCAAGGGGCTCACTGCAGTTGGTCAAAGTTATTGTTGCACATAAGCGGTGAGTCCCAAACATTGGCTATCCCCATACATAGCATTGCGTCACCGTATGTAGTATTCTAACTATAGAACTTCCTATAGAACTATAGAAGTATAAAATTCCAATCACCCATGTGTTATTGAATTCATTTAACGAACCTCATGCCAGCTCCAGTATCCATAAAGCACTAAGTAAAAAAGACGTTGAATTTTTTATTTTGCTAGTCCATAAAATGTTTGCATTGTCTCATCCTATGGCTCTACATACAGCCAATCATATGTCTCGAGTAAAAAAATCTGAGAGGTGCTAAAACGCGAGTATTTCGCTCGCAAGCGCATTAATCGTGGCCCTTGGCGTGAAGGATCTATGAGCCAGAATCTGACGTGCACAGGCGCCCGCTGTTCTTCTCTGAAATTCATGAATATTTCATTGATCTCATGCTTTGCATACGTGTTATTTTTGTATTAGTGCCTCATAAAAATAGAAAAAACACGAAAAAGATAGCTTCCAAGTGAACATTTAACACAGTAATATTTCTTACTCGTATTCGCCCTTTAGCGTATGACCCTATGCAGCGTGCTAAGAGAAGAAGCACATATTTCTTAGCTTTGTATAGTACTCATGATTGAATTTACAGAGTTACTTATCGACACAGAGAACAAAGACCTGGAAAACTTTCAGGCTACGATTTGGTTAGGCTACGCTATTGTGTAATTATTGATATGCTATAGAAATAACAGAAGTTCACTATGTCTAACCACAAAAAACGTAGACGAAATGTTGTAGGCAGTTTATGTAGAAATATACAAACGCTTAACTCCTACGTTATTAATAACAGTTAATAATCGTACACTCGACTATCAGTGGTGCACATCTTATGACGACCACAAAGACAGAAAATGCAAACAATTATAAAGCTTGTGATTTTTAAAATTGGTTTTTGAATTAGTTGTTTAATTCGGTTTCGTAAAACGCTCTAATTTCTTATGAACAAAATTCGGAGGTAAACTTGCCCGCAGGTTTCTCTTCGGAGAGTGGCAAACGTCGTATAAACGTAACTTCATTCCTAGTTGCTATATCATTGATGTGGTATATTAAGAAGTTTCAAATCAAAAAGCTTCTTTAATTTTTAAAATGTAAATTTATTTAGATGGGCATTCATTGGTAGATTTAATATAGCTGAAATTTGGAAAACCTTTTAACTTAAAGGATGTGTAGTTTGAATATTGATACGTTGAAGTGAAACATCAAAATCTTATGTAATGCAGATTACACTTACTATAATTACTATGTAATTAATGTATATATTTTATTAATAGGGATATATGGCAGCTGCAAATTTGCCCTGGTGGATTGTTCTAAAAATTTGGCCTGCTGTTAGACAAGAAAGAAGTTTGCTGCATTGTTTAGTAAATTTGAACAACTTAATTTTTAAGAATAATCACAGAAATTTTTCCTGTGGGCTACAACGTTAAAAATAAATACTAATAAATAATGACTCTTTAGTATTCGTCCACACATTGCATATCGATTGCTGAAAATACTCTGCACAGAAATATAACTTCAAACTTTTTTGAATTTTTGGTATATTCTTCTCATAATCTCGAAATTTGTCACAATTGCCCAAAACAGGCTCAGCAATCGTTATGAAGCACGGTGGCCAATATGGACATTTATGTTTGCTAATATTTTTAGATCAAATTACTCATTTCCACCGAAAATCAAACTATTTCACATAAAGAGCAAGAAGCAGAGATGAAATTTTGAAACAATTCTGCCATGCAAATCTGAAGCTGTCATAAACTCCCATACTGTGAATATAAGCGTAAATTAATTTATCTTGAGGTCAGAGCTTCCATAGTAAAAACAGATATACAATTTCATAGCAAGTTGACGAAAAAACACGCAGCAACGTAGGTTTTATATTGACACGTTACGCCTGGCTCATGTTATTGTTTTAAGTAAAAACAGACATTTAACAAGCACAATAATACCGTTTTTAATTCGGCGTTCCGTTGGAGACTTATCAAGACGCCAATCAAAGCCGCCAATTTACATACAACACAGACAATTTACATAAAATTGTTGAATTCAGTTAAAATCTTAAGCGTTTAACCGCTTTTTGCTAACAACTAGTTAGCGAATACAGCCGTAGTGTGTGCGAAACCATTGGAAGTGCGACAGCTGTACGAAAGTAGCGAACCGCCTCCCCTTCAGTCATAGCAGAAACGTAGACCTTGACGTGGAAAAGTCACACACGAGTATTTAAACGGTGGAACAGCTTACGCTAAGTGTAATATTTTGACAACAAATTCACCATGAAGGTAAGGCTAATACGAGTGGATGTTTATCTCAGTCGATTTCAGTAGACTTGGAAGTAGATTTTTACTTTTTGCGAGAAGCTGGCCGAGGATGGAGACGCACCAGCGCTGATATGAAACATATTGGGGTTCCTTACAAAAAAATTCAGTAAAATTGCAATGGACGCTATGGGATAGATTATGGTCAGATATGCGAATCTTTGAATATTGAAACTATGAGGTATTTGTTGAAGTGTATATATATGGAAAAATAGTTCGGAAAAATTGCATTGATGTCGAAATGATTCCTGGTGTGCTAAACACGAGTAATAATACCTATATGCAGTAAACTATCCACTAGAATCAAACTGTTTAGACAGTTACTCACTTTGGCTTAAAAGAATGTTCTGGTCTATTAACTTCTTAGAGTCTACTCTTTGCTGTCTTCGTCGCAAACTGCTGCTCATGGACATGGTCGGGTTTCGTGGTGCCTGCAGCCCCAGCTATACTCACAACTGGAGTTTCCCAACAGTTTAAGAATGATGATGTATGCGCTGCAATAATCTGTTCTAATAGTTATATGCTCATACGCAAAGTTGAAGCGCTTAGCCCACTTGTCGCTTCAACTAACTCTGCGTAGGCTGAAGATTATTTTGTTAAAATTACATTGATTAGCTCAATTAACGCAAGTCGAGATTCGATTGTGCAGACTCTTCGCACAGTCCTTATACCTTAGTATTTATAGAGTTTTTGTAGCACATTTTTATCTATTTACACCTCTTCACACTGCTTTTTCCTGAAAGAAAATCTCGACAGGTACAGGCGACGAAGATTGTATGTATACTTCTGATCAACGCCAGGCAGTCTTATTTTACGCAAGAGTGTCAGCAGAAATACGTTGCTTAAAATACACCAGCAGCTTACTTTTGCAATCTCATAAGACATCTAACAAATTTTCTAAGAAATACATTTATTCTATTTTACAGGGCATTGGTAATTACAACTTCGGATATGACGAAGCACACGCTAGTGGAAGTTCTTTCAGGCGCGAAAGCGGCAACGCGTTAGGGGTAAGAAGTCATAGTACGTTCTTTATGACCTTTGATAGCTTCCTTACTCACAGATCTGTTAAAGAAATTAGTAGTTAATAAATTCCTATTACGCGTGATATAAAAGTGCGAATTCGTATAAAGAAAATAATTATGGATTTATTTATACTTACTTTATCTATCAATGGTTAGGTCAAAACGGGTTCTTACGGACTTCGCGAGGCTGATGGCCGTGTGCGCGTTGTAAATTACGTAGCCGATGGTGCTGGATTTCGGGCTTCAATAGCCACTAATGAGCCGGGGACGTCACCCTCGCTTCCTGCAGGTAGATAAAAACTATATACGTATGTATGTATATGAGGATACAATTATACTAAAGCACGGTGTTGATCACTAAGTTGAATTATAAAACTTAACCGCACCGATTTGTCTAAACTGCTTGGCTGCAGGAGCACTCATCGCTAAGCCAGTTGTACCGCCGGTTTCTGCTGTGCCTTCTCCACCAGTCGCTAAGGTGAGTTAAGACCCTCTGTCATTAATCTGCTAGAACAAGAGTATAAAGCGCATGTTTCCTTAGCGTATTGCTAAATTTACATTTAGTATTGTAATCAGCAATAAAAGATAAAGGATGTTAATTCAAATACTTTTCATAAGTATAGGTTTTTGTCCCAATCTTATTACAAATCTGAGTCTATTCTAGGTGCTTATGACGAAGTTATACGTCTGAAAAATCAAATCGCAAAAAACTTTTAAAACTACGTAATGCACCTCTGCATTGTTTTACTTTTTCATATTAGTAAAATAATTATGCATTTTTTATTATCCTAGGATCCTGTCACAAAAATTATTTTAAAATTATTGTTATATTAAGATACTGTAAAAAAACAGCATTATTTGTAGAAGGCCTTCGACATATCCGCGTTTAAGTAGATTGAAAGGCATCTCGTTTTCGAACAGGTCAATCCACTATATCATCAGCATCCCTTAGCCGCTCCCATGATCCACACCCACGCTGCCATTGCCCCAGCCTATAACTACATAAACGCTTTTCCTGGCTTCTACTACTAGATGGGGCCTAACGACTCGAAGAGGCAGGCAGAAACGAGGTTATTGTATATTGAAAATACAACGAATGCCATCACGACGAACGTAAATAAAGAGCTGAGGATAATTTCTAAGTGCCGTAGTGGATTGTTATCTGCTATGTGTGACAAATGTTATATCATAATATCTCAGTAGTTGCTTTTATTGAAATCAAAAGGGAATAAATAAATGTTTGCGCAGTGAGAAAGATTCCTGCGTATTTAACAACAATATTTGAACGGAGTACTTTTTTCAGCTAGTACCGAGTAATCACATCAGAAAATTCATGTTAATTCCAGTCCCCGTTATATTCCGGTATATTCGAAAACGCTCGTTCGGCAAAAGGTTTCGAACTATTCGTGATTACATATAAAAGTTCACGTACCAACATAAACCTTAATTTCCCTATGACCACCACGTTCCCCGAGAATATAAGTTTATGCTCGGATATGAAACTTCAGAGAATTCAACTGTAACAAAATTTGCCTAAAGAATAATTTCAATTAGTGAAGCTTAACTAGGAAAGCCGTACGGAGCCTTGCGAACATCCCACATGGATTCATTTATGTTATTACATTTAACTGCTGGAATTACACGGTCGTTTGTTAACTTATACACTAGCACTGATAGAAAACAGTAGGTTTAAGTATCTTAAGACTTTATTCTACAACGTGCAGACCAAACGTGTTTCGCTTACACTGTGCTTGATAAAACAGCGGACTAGAGTTTATTGCCCCGTTTTCATTGATTTTTGTAGTTAATACAATAAATTCATCTTTAGTCATGTACAAATGGTGGTTTTTCTTGGGAAAGACAAATGTATACATTACCTTATATCATAACCACTGACCAAGACGTCTTGTCTGTTATATATTTCTAAAGCTAACTTGTATAACATTTTATAGCAGTCGACAAGTTAAAGTGATGTTTTAAAAATTCTAGTACTGAGTAATAGCGGCTAGTAACATCTTGGCGATTCCGTGATTCGACTAAATTAGTGAGCCTCAAAATAAGAAAATAGCTACTAACGACCAGCTAGCCGATTTCCCTTACAGCCACTGTTTATGCTTTCTCTCGTACTCCTCGATACCAAAGAACGGAACGCTGATCGAACTGAAATTCAGACAAAAATTAACTTGGTTTGTGCGAGCCTTGTCCAGACCGTCTTGTAGCATTTCTGAAATTAATCCTTTAATCAGCTCATCACAAGTCTAAGAAGCTTTAAAAATAGGACTAGTCTGCAGCATCTACTTTTAAGAGCAACACTATTATCGTTGTTTCCATGTGCAAATTAACAGCTCAAGCAGTCATCGATGTTTCTGTGGACTAAATAACCAAGTGACGTGTTATGGTTACTTTAACGGATTTTCGAAAGTCTTGGCCTTAAATGTTTTATTGCCGGAAATTCAATGTCCGTTCTTGGAAACGACCGTAAACATGATGCGAAAGCTACAGAAAAATGGAAAGTGAGTGTTCTACAATTTGAATGAACGAAGATAGATGATGCAGTACAACTCGGAAGTCTATTACATTAATACTCTGAGATCTGATCAGCTAAAGGTACACTATAGGCAAGAAAGGCAGCTATGTTGTACCTGAAGCATTAATACAAAAATAAAAGTAACCTCAATATATATATATATATATATATATATATATAACTACTCTTATATAACTGCTCGGATTTTAGGGAACCAACGTTCATACTCACTCGGCAATAAGCTCGCCGCAGTATAAGCATTCTTGGGCACAGATGTCGTCAGTGCCGCCCTTGAGCATGGAGGGCCCTCCGGACATACCCAAAGATGACCCCCGTAAAGACGTGTCTATATTTTTTCCACGATCCGAACTCGTAGTTTCCCGGTCCCCGACTGTCGTAACCTGAAATCTCCAAATATTCATTTGTGTTATTCGTCTTTCCTTTTTATAATCAGTATAACTTTGGATAAGTTAACGTCTATAAATAAATGGTATTTTGAATTTTTACTTAACTTACGTCCTTGTCGGCAGTATTTCGCAAATGTGACGTATTCGTGTTAGTGGAATTAGGCTGCGATTGAACCGAGGGTGGTGGCGGCATTTCGCGAATGGCATCTTGAAGGCATTGAGCGTGAAAACGATGCAGGCAAGGAAAGACAAAAAACGCCTGACTAAGCAGAGCAAACCCGCACACATCACACTGATTCCCGCAGTCAACTACGTAACAACGATTACGGACCTCGACGATTTCCGTCCGAATTTGGTCGGTGGCGTCGGTTGCTGCCGCCATTGACTCGCGAAGAGAGCAGATCTGGCCCTGTCGTTTGGTATTAAATTCAGAATGCAAAAATAATCGTGTGAACCATACCAATTTCATTTGTCATTGCTAGACTTGAGGTCGACTATCGATTGAAATGACAGGAAAGAATCAGCAAATTAATAGAAAAATTAAATGTGCAGCTTTTGATTAACGCAATGTACGGAGAAAACACACATTATTCGTTCTATAACAAAACAGAGAAAAGCCATACGTTAGGATATCTATTGTGCAAAAAGTATAAGCAATTTTTCTATATGGTAAACCAATCAGTTCCGATAGCTACCACTAAATACTAACTTTATAGGATTGTAGTGAATTGCAGATGGCTTCTTTGAAGTGGTCAATGCAAACGAACTCTGGAAAGAAGGGCAGAACATCTTCGATGCGGAGCAATTCACAGCTGGCCAACAGTTCCATTGCCTTACCAACGTCTTCGCCCTGATGAATAACATGGGCAGCGATTACTAACCAGAGTTTCTTGCGCTCGTCATCATCGTCGGGCCTATTTGCGATTCTCTGGGCCAGCGGCACATCTTGCAGTTGCTGCAGTGCTAGCTCCAAGGCCTCGCTATGCAGGCCCAATACCTGCGTAAAATTAAACAAAATTGAAAAGTAGAAATTAACGAGGAGCTAACCTTGACGTCATAGACCGGCGTGTATCTGCATGCAACTTTACCGCGGCAAGTGTCGAATTAAGATGGCTTTTTTCTCACTTACACCATATACGTGTATAGACGCTTTAGGTAGTCCAAGCTCAGCGAACACTCGTAGTGCAAACTTCGCGTCGTAGGGAAGTGTCGATAGTTGATCTCCCTGGTGGAAGAAAAACGTAATAAATGGTGCAAGGATGTATTAAAGAAAACCTTCGCTAAAATGGGCGTCATAAGCACTCTGTGACATCTGTGAGATTGTACTCTATTGATCCAATTTACTATAACAAGCTCTTAAATGTTAATGCAAAGTAAAACGTTATTTTATATGAACGTCTAAAAATGTGTGATATTATTATAAATGAAAGAATTTAATAGTCTTAGGTATTGATCGGTTCACCCAATAACTCGATTCACGATTAATAGAACGTTGTCCTACCAATGGTATGATTTACCTTTCGGCAGTTTTACCATACCGAACCATATAGTTACAAATAAGAATCGGACAATAAATATTTAATAATCTAATAAATACACTGTCACAAAAATATGAAATGTAGGGCATATCCGAATAATGAGAAATATCTATTGAAAATAGCATCAAATATTACCTCTCGCTCAAGGTAATTTTGAAGTTTGTCTTCAGCTCCTAGTCGAGCGTATAATGCAATCAGATAGTTGTGGATGGCTTCATCTTTACAGCGTCCTTTGTCTACGCAATATTCCAGGTACCTAGAAAAGCGTGATTAGATGATTTCTTATTTAGATTTTCCTTAGACAACATACTGTGAGATTATGGATACTGTGAGGCCATCCAAATGCAAACCTTTGAAGACCACACGAGAAATCATGTTACAAATTATTTTTCAGAACGTTACCTTGTAAATAACTGATGTAATGGGTCTCAATACCGGGGGAAATTTGTCGCAAACGGGGTCTCAAACAACCTTTTACCAAAATTGTCTCCTGCTAGATTCGGAATATACATGCGCCAAACTATCCCTCGTATTTTAAATGTAGCAAACTCATTTAAAAGACTCAGACGAACGTGTATAGTAATATCTCTATTTCAAGCTCCGCGAGCCATTGGAACGAGACTGCACAAGTGACTGCTTAACCTAAGCACTCGCTTCAGCAATATTATTCCTGACTAAACACAGTGTGATAGAAGCAATGGCTAAGCTGAGCCACACCGGTATACTAATACTGAAATATAGAAAGAGGAGATTTAACCACACAAATACTACCGTAACTACGACACGCAAATATGTCAGCCTTTACAGTCATTTAGTCACGTAGCAAAACTAATGAAATTGCGTCGGCAACAGTATTGCAAGCTCATTTCTACCAACCCCTTCATAGGTAAGAATACTACCCTTTCACGAGCCTCTGTACTAAAGATCCGGTCCGCAGACATAAATAATTCAATTGCTTGTGCTGATATCGAATGAACATATTTTCTTACCGTATCGATTGCAAGATATGCGGTGCTCGTGGGTCAAACGTGTCGCACTGGCTGTCCAGGCTATCTCCATCTAAGCCAACATGGCCATAATCAGTCTCGCCATCGACTATGACAGCTTTCAATTGCACAAGGGCTGGGACAAGTTTGGCAGGATCAAGCTTCCTAGACTCTGACACCCAACAGTCTACTAGCTGCTCTGGAAGCCGTGACATCAACTCAGGAGAAAATCGGTAATAAAGTTCGGGGTCCCTGTGCACAGAAATTAAATAACACATGTATTTTAATTAGATTTAATTTCGTTGTCTCACCGCAGAAGCAAATATCATGCAAGCTGTAGCGTTTATTAAACTGGTATATATTATTTTTAAATGTGAGTATAATTAATGTAGGCCTTTCAGAAATGTTTACTAGATTCCTTACACTAATAATACGTTCAATACCAACCCTTGAGATCTCAGTACACTCAAGGCCTCCTCAAATCGCTTGTTCTGTATGTGTTGCTGAATTACCCGCCCGTAATCCTGCATCATCTCCGAGAACGCCAATAGCAGATCCTGGAAAAAAGCGATAAGAAATTAATAAACAGATCAAGCGGTTTAAGGATACTAATTCGTAGACGGTTGTAGAATCTAAAACCTGTATCGTGATTTTTAGCAGCTATTGTAACAACAATCAGAGATATGACAGCAAAGCCTTTTTAAATATTGTTTTTCTTAAAAAATGCATAAATTCAACCTCATCTCCGTGGTTGGCGACAAGCTTGTAAAAGGGCTTTTGATTCACTTTTATGAGTTCATGCACTATCCCTGTGCTTAGCATAGTCCGAAGTTCGTCATCCATGGTGGCCAGTTCGTCTTTCACGCTTGCGGGGCACTCCACATCTTTCTTCAACGTTTGATGTTTCAAATGGCCTAATCTGCGAATTATACGCAATGCAGTGACATGATCGATTAAGCGCAAACATATGTATATTATCTATATATATATATATATATATATATATATATATATATTGAAATGGCACAATGCAATCGTACATACCTATTGAGGTAAAGCTGAATTAACCAAGTGGCAACCATAATGAGCTGCGGTTTCTTCGATGGGTCTTTTCCGGAAGTCACTAACTTAGCAAGACTAGTAAGTTTTTGCTTTAGAAAAATACGCAAGGCCGATTGCTGATCGACTTCCAAAAACCGTAGCGACACCTGAGAAAACGAAGTAAGAATTTATAAGCCATTTTTGTTTTAATTATACATTGGTAATTATACATACCACTGCAATTTAATTGATTTCTAAAAAAACATT
>MNPL01006365.1:47957-58461 GCA_002081605.1 Tropilaelaps mercedesae | reverse complement strand
GCCTACCATATCTGGTAGGCGTTTCCCTATCCGCCACCTGGGGACGCGCTCGGTAGGGGTCCAGTTCCCCCCCGAGGCTAGACTCAGGTTAAATTACGTAAACTGTACCGTCACAAAAAGCTGTTCGTTTTCTTTCATACATTTACATGTGTTTCAAGTACTCACTGCTATAAATTAACAATTTAACGGGTGGTTCCGATGCAACACAGACGCATGAAATAAGCTGCGTGAAGCATCAAATAGCCGAATCGTTCACAGATATAATAAGGACTCCTAGTGACAAAGTGTTTGGCCCGGCAGACTATACGATGACACAGGAGACATATTCATAGAACAAGACCCATCAGAGATCTATTAAATTACAGTCACATGGTTGCACTTTCTGTGCTGAATTAAAATATTCCGGTAGCGAAAATAGTATGGCCTTAAAAGAAATTAACCACTGTTCTTCTCCAGATTCGCGAGTGAACTAGATTTAACAAAGGATATTACTGTGTTTCATTTTTGGTTATCATCAGATGGGAATTCGATAGGCACGTTCTAGTATACTAAAATTTCAATTTGCTCATTTTAACATTTTGTACTATTTAGAGATTTTGCATAGGCGACATTATATTCTCATGCTTCATAAATTTGGTAGGGAATGCCGTTGGCGAATTCTCAATCATTTAAATAGATATCAACACTCCTGAGTACGTCGTCGATAGGCAAAATGTTCACATAATAATACAATGGACTCAAAGTTTTTGGATAAAGTGACATACCGCTTAAAATACATTAATAAATATGAAAGAAACCGAAGTGGTTGAGTTTCACTCTGCGCAAAAGACATTAAATCCTTTGACATACGATTAAAAGGCTGCGCAGTTTAAGTAAGCAAAAACGTTTTGAAGTCATGTTAGATAACAATTAGGTAAAGGAGCTCATGTTAAAGAGCCAGTACAATTTTTTTTATCTTACATATATTACGGAGCAGAATTCTGAACAGTTTTCTATCAACAACGGTTGAACAGACTCAGTATTCAGATTCAGTAAGAAAACATCGTGCTATTCTAGATATTGACACGCTTGAACAACGTCCAATACCTATCGTGATTTAAAACATAAAATCTTCATACAATCGGATGACGGGTCTTCCGACATGTTAAGGAGGTCAATCTACTATACTACAGATCTATATTATGATGTTAGGGCCTTAAGAATATGACCCGACGTGACCTAGCCGTGCAATTGACTGAAAAACTTCTTCGATAAAGTTTATAGCAAGGTAATACTAATTTCACCGAATGTCAAAAAAAGTATTCGCGGACGGGGAGAAATCGATAACAATTAATCATCCATTTACCCGGTACTGTTAGAGCAAGGTGCCGCACATGAAAATATAAACAGCTGCACATTGTGTCACGTAAAAGGTAAAAATAACAAGTTTTGTTTTCTTTAATTTCATGACAATAAGGCATTTTGCATAATCAAGTTTGCCATACTACCGAAAACAATAGGTATGTGGCTGTATAATGTCGACCGTTAATATGGGTAACCAAAGTTTTTTGTGTGCTAATGTAGTTTAAGTATCTGCAGACAAAGTAATCAGCGACTTTGAGAAATAGCGTACCTTTTTGAGAACAGACGGCTTCTCATTGTATATGGGATTAATGCCGTTAACTGCAGAATCTTCATAACATACTTCTTTAACATACATATCCACTTGTTTTTCAATCAGAAATTGTCCTGTAATAGATAAAAAAGTCAAGCACTTCAGGGTGATGTTCGACACTAAACTTAACGGTAAAGCATATATTGCCTATGTTACTTATAAAGTCCAAAAGATCTTCCTGAACCTCGCGCGCCTTATGCTTCGGGTGAATGGGGCTTCGGACGAGAACCAACGACTCTTCGTTTCAGTCGGGCAGTCGATCCCAGGGTGAGTGAAACCCAGAATATTACGATAGGTTCTTCTGGGGACACTCTTCCGGAAATCGTAAGGTACATGATGACAGATGGCGAAGCGTAGAACAAGGTAACTGCCTGGCTGAATGTCATCATGCTTATGAAAATTCAAAAGGAAGAACATAGACGACGTAGACTTGCGTGATCTGAACGGTCTATATCCATAGAGGTCGGTCGAGAGTCGGAGTCGGAGCTTTCCCTTGGGAAGGATAACATAGTGGAAGGTAGGGTCGTAGCAATCACACTCCATAAAGCTGATTCTCTGTGCACTTCTTCAGTAGATGCCGGCGGCATGGTAGACACCGCCAGAGAGTAAGGAGCTACTCGTCTCACATTCCTAGGGTATCGAAGTAATGTCTTACGGGCTACCGAACCTAAAAATGGGGGGACATGGGGCTTCAGTGGGTTTGTAAGTCCCACACTAGTCACTAAATGGTTGCAGTGATCTAATATCCGCATTACCCGAAACCCCCATAAAAAATTTAGGTAGGTAGAAATCTATATATACTCAGCAGTACTGTTATTCTTTATAGTTATGTGAGTTACGTATGTTACAATGCATAGACATTAAACGGGGGCACTTAGTCACATTCTTTCTTCTCGAAATTTTATTTGAATACAGCATCTCCTTTCGCAATATACAGAGTGAGTTACTGACGGAAATGCTTCCCATCCTATCGTACTCTAAAACTCCCTTGGGTCTATCGCATATTTTTCCTAGACATTCCAAAATCCATCTACCACGGCCTCTTACCTGTCAATGGTAGAAGGATGAACTCGCTCCTAAGACGCTAATGCTTTTGGCGTTTTTTCCTCGGGAATACTTGCAAAATATTCCGAAGGTGTTCTTCAATATATGAAAGAGCGAGTTCGCCGTCGTTGCATCCTATGCACTTGCCCAGCTCCCAGGGTATCAAAGTAAGGCCGTCGGAGCGTTTGCGTCTATCACGCGGAAGATCTCTATTACCCGAATACTGGTTGTACTGCACCGGTCACAGGAATGCGAATGGTGGAGTGAGGTTCCCAGTCTGGAGAAACCATTTGCTCTGAGTTGGTTATTGGTAGGATGGGTGCCTATCTGTGAAGTGGACAAAACCTGTAGTCACCTTTTGCTGAGAGTTGTTCTTAGGGAGAGTTGTTCGAAAGCGAATTATAGCCAGTGCAAGAGCCAATTGCGACCGTGTCTTTTATTTTTTAAAGGCCACTATGGCTTTGATGAAGAGGTGAAATGATAGGGTTTGTTGTTTGTACATTGACCAGGCCAGCGCACGTACAGGTTTCGCGAATTGAAATGCGCTAACAACCTCACTAATTATTTGGCAAATAATGCTATTCAGAAACGGTTCTTGCCCGTTGTTTCTGCCGCGTGGTGAAACTCGATAAACGTTTCTGATAACACTCTTTATTTTCTCCTGAATAGCCATTGTGTATTTTTAATTTTGAAAATGCGTTTTAATTTGCGACTTATGACTAGTGAGACCTTCAAGCGGTAGCAAATTGTCGGCCTTGTAATTTTCGTGAATTTCTGTTAATTTTCTATCGCAATAGATGACGTATATAATTTAGTAATCTTATAAATTCTATGCCAGCAAGCATCGTGAAACTTTCTCCTTTTATCTTTCCAGTCCATACCTTCTTATGCTATGACAGGCACATTTAGCAGTCCAATGGGTCCCCTGTTAGCCTCTTTGTCAATTCAAATTAAAACTTATTCGCCTCGCCCTCTTTTCTCCTTACAGTTCATCTGTCCTACTAGCCCACTGTCCACCCCACCTACATTTCTGCTATCTATTTTGTCATCACCTCTCCTACCATGTATCAATCGCGAAAATCTGGTTATCTACCGGGATGTTTGATTTAGAATTATCCTGTAATAAGCTGCAATGTGTACTATTGTCATCATGGTCCCAAGAGGGACTGGTACTATGGACTACTTAAACAAAGATTGAAATGCTTTTAACTCAAAATTAACTTTGATGTAAAAGACGTTGCAGTTTATATTTTGAATGACTCAAGCTACTATACATTCGTGTTTTTTCGCCTTAGAACTTTTACTTGTTATAACTTTTGCAAGCTATTTGATGTTGCTGTTATACTACGTCTTCAAATAAAATTCGAAGGGATTTCAACCTTCAGCATGGTGAATGGAATTCAATTAGTTTATTAGTTAGTTTTTTCAAGCATAGATGATAAACTAACTCAACTTAAGGGTAATTCAACGTGATAATCTTCGAAGAAAAGTTGATATCTGCGTACCAAGAAAATCACAAAATAATATAAAAAGATACTGACAAAAAAGGCTTAGAAATTATTTTGGATCTTCATGCATATTCATGAACAACCGGACTACCTTAGTTGAGACCACAAGCCGTTTATTTATGGACGTTTTTGAGAGAAAATAATATACTATCATTTATTAAACACGCTAATGACGTAGTACAATAAGTGTATAAAAAACAGAGGAGCTCGTGAGACCGAGCTGATAATAGGGTTCGATCATGATCGAGCACGAGCAAAAGCATCTCATGCTGAGCGTACTTCTTGGCTCGCCAAGAAGTACAGCGAGGCGACGTAGGCACATTCCGGCGCATGGTATCTTTCATAGATATGGCCGCAGCGAGCATATACAAATGCAGGGCAGGCTCGTGGCAAACACGCAGGGAGCATAGTTTGTGGTAAAATTCGTATACAGCGAATTCCCCAGAACGCGTCGGGTTGATCGATTTGTATCCCCCTACGTGTCATCGTTTATCGCTGTGGTGTTTAGGAAACCAGGATCAATATCTACGAATTTCCTCTTTTAAGACGAAAGCACCTCGTTGTGGGTGGAATTTGCAGGGAGGCCAAAACAGCTCCTGAGCCTTTCAGTGAAAAGAGAAGTGTCGGTAAGGAAATACACGAGTCTGTTTCGAGTTTCGCGGTGTAAAATGAGAACACGTTTGAGGTGAGATACGTTCAGGCGATTTAAGAGCTCGAGGCCTACCTGATTTAGGTCCCCTAAATGATGACGCATACGGAACGGCCATTGGCGCGATTTTTAAATCGAACGGACGCAAGGCCGCTGAAGTGGATAGGAGATACGGGCTCTTTATCATCGCTACAGTAGACAGTGCCTTTCGATATCGTTCGGTAACGCAAGGCCGGAAACGGATGCCTCTATTGTACTTAAGGCTGTCTTCGGCGAGTACACGTCCCTCACGTCTGAATTTCATCGTCAATGTCTTTGCCCGATTGACAATTAGTCCGAGGTCGAGAGACGCAACATGCAGTCTGGTCAGCGCCTGCTGAGCTTGGCACCGACTACAGCCATAGATGACCAGGTCCCCCATATATAAAATACCGTTGACCGGATCACGTTTGTCTCGAATCAGGGCTGGCTGGCAGGCCCTTGAGCAGAACCGAGAACAGTGGCCAGACCGAGGTCACTTCTGTTGTTTGCGAGAAAGGGGAGCTCCGCGACTCCATCGTTGATTCTGATTTTGTTGTCTAGTAAAATGGCTACCAGCAGGCCTAGGATGCCAAGGTCTCCAACAAGGTGACCCACGAGGCAGAGTCAAAGGTCGCCTTAAAATCCACATACAGTAGGAATAGTGGTTGCAAAGGCTTAGTAAAAGTCCAGTTCCAAGCACGCTGTCATGGGGGAACGATCAGAACCAGTCGCTTTATTAGAGTACAGTGTATTGCTTGAATTACGTCTTGCACCGAGAAATCATACTCCAGGTGTTGTCACTCGTCAATCGTGACCGATGGAGTCTCTTTCGGCATAGTGCACAGGCCCCTAATATGCGAAGTGTTGTATAAGTATGGACGAACTTATCGGATAAGGTAGCAGGATAATCTCTTAGCGTTCGAGGCATTTCCGCTTCTCTACGGTGTAGATTTTTTGACAAGTGGCCCTGAGAAACGCCACGAGGAATCTCGTTGCTGACTACACGGAGGCTAGGGATCTGCCAGAGATGTACGTCCACCTAGCGGAAAGGCAAGAAGTGTTGAACTACGGTTAGCTACGTCGTTTAGTGCGAGCGGGAAGTGCAAAGGAACGTAAAATATCGACGAGTTGTTACGCATTTCTTTCGGTATCGATGTTGTGGGGCACAGGGCAGTTCATATGCATGACGGAGTAGAGTCGCCGAGTTAAGCCGTTGCGGAAGAGGTTTTCTTTTTCGGAAACACTCTTGAGCACCCAGCCCCATAACAACGTATTCGCCGTGTAGTATAAAACTTCCGCTGTGGACGAACCTATCCACTAAAACCTACGCCACCTGATGCACATCACACCGGAGGAACCGTTTTTTCAATATTACCCCAGCCAGTAGATGTGTTTTGAGTGCGCTGGATCAGTCGGTCAGACTCTCGTTTTGTGCTGTTCCCAATCGCCCCTTGTTTCACTTTTCTTTTTAGTAATCCTGTAATTTCACTGACAGCTATTGCTTATTATACTGGCAGCTATTATTCCCAAACCTCTTGTCTATCAGGTCTTTGACCGTTTTTCCCGCCTCCAGTGGACAAACCCTTTGTTCCACCCAAGCTCTGCGTTCGAAAAGCGTGCGCTCGGAGGAGTCCTTGTTTCCGCTATTACAGCGTTCACAAATATATGTGTTTCTCTTGCCAAATCTGTATAGGTATGTGCCGAAGTCCCCATGTTCCGTGATAATCTGTACTAATTTGTACGTGATATTCCCTCCCTCTCTTCCTAGCCATGTCCTGATATTCGGTAATAATTCTCTTACATGGTCTCTCCCCGAGCCCATTCCATTCTTTCATTCTCTTTGCTGATTACTAATTATGTCTTCGCAGCTGTCTTGCTGCGGGATTTCGAGATCCCTCCATCCCTTCCTTCTTTACTGACCTTGACACACCAGGGGACGGTCCTTGCAAGGACCATTGTCGCTTCCGGTGCAACCGTCCTGTACGCATTAAAGAACTAGCGTCCTCTGTGCTGAGTTCATCCTGTTCCGCCCCCTTTTGGTTCATACATCTCTTTCGAACCAAACGAGCGCCGTAAAGATAGCTATCGAATCCGTAACCACGGTGTACAGTCGTCTCGTCGATTTTGATGGGCACTTAGTGTTAGCCATAATAATGCCAATCTCTGCGCTGCCTTGGTTGCCTTGGTCAGTGCAACATCCATGACCGTGTCCTTTAACGCAATCTCCTTTTCTCTATACATGACCTCGACATTTTTAACCTTCTTGCGACCGGTCAAAAATATTGCCTCGCTCTAGTGAAGGGCTGCTTCCAGCTCGTTCTAGAACATCCAGCTGCGGACCCGATCTAGTGCCTCATTAACGTAGCTCTCAAATTCGAAGTTATTCTTGCCTGCACAGGATCGCTAGATCGTCCGCGTACGCGAGTAGAGTGACTTCTCTAAGATCCCCGACATTAATTACGTCGTTGTAGACAATGTTTCATAACAGCGGCCCCAGGACTAAACGTTGTGGGACGCCACCTGTAACTTGAATCTTGTGGCCATTGTGTTGTACACCCCTGTTTTGGAAATATGAATTAACTATCTACACGATGTACCCAGGGATGCTTCTCTTTTTGAGTATATCCAAAGTGTTCGCAAAGTATGTTTTAAACGTTTGTAGGCCTTCAAATGTGATTCACACAGGCAATAGAGCGCCCAATGGCGCTGAGGCTTCTCTGAGAACTTTGTCAAACAATATATAATTGTGATCGCTCCCAGACTTTTGTTCTCTAAGCACCTCCCATCGCTGGATGGTGCTGGTCGTCTCTTCCCTGGCGATAATGAGGTCAATCCACGGAACCTGCCCTCTTCTTCTGCCCCCCCCATCAGTAGACGAGTTAGCCACGACCAGACCATTCGCAGCCAGCCACCCCTCCAGTAGCCGTCTTCTGTTGTTGACTGAGTCTACCGCAAGGCGAACTTTGCGTTGAAATCCCCTGTGATATACACACCCTTTAGGTATACTGTCTCTGCCGAGATACTGTCCAGAGCGCTTACAAACTCTTCCGTAGACCCATTGAAGGAGATATACCAGAAATACAGCTTGCCTATTCCGTATATATCTATCCAGAAATAACCGGCCCTTTGCCTTTGACTACTGTTCCCCTATGGAACCTTGTCTTGATCGCCGTGTCACCTATGTGAAGCCATTGCTGATCGTCGACTAGTTAGGCTCACTCAGGAACATGACCCCGGCGCCCACTTGACCTGTTGTGACTTCTGCCAGATCGTGAATTTTTTTCCGCGGTTGCAGTTCAGCTGCAGGCACCTCACACTATCATTCATAGTACAACGTGTCCTTGCTTAGCCCTGCTTTCTTCTGCTGTGGAGAACTGCCTCTTCCTGTCCAGTTTTTTGCTGGAGGGAGCGACAAATCGGTCCTCGTCGACCACTTTCCTGACCTGATTTCTGCCGCGCATTCTGGAAACGTTTGACTCGCTTCTCCAGATTGTGGAGAACAGAGAACCAAACTCCTTTTTGATTCAGCTATGCTTTGCCTCAGTCTTTTCTATTTTTTAACTTCTCTCAGCGTTCTCAGCGCTGTCCTCTATGCCAGGCAGTCCAGCGAGGTGGCAAAATGGTTCTTGTTCGAATGCATTTGTAGCAAGAGACGAGGTTGCATTCTCTAGCTTCGTGCCCTAACACACCGCAGCGGTGGCACCTCATTCCCGCTACACTCGCCTCTATGCCTTCTCTAATGAAGTGGTCGGTCTTTGGACAGTTAAGACAGCGAGGTACATCCACTCATATGTGTATATGGCATCTGTTCCAACGGAGCGGAATCACACAACTTCCCTCCAGTATCTTTTCTAGCAAAATTCCTCTAATCGTGGCAAACCAAGACCTATGGAAAGCTTTTCAGAGAGCATTGATCTCCTTATTTAGGCTACCCTCTAGTGCTGTACGGAGCTCCTCTAACGAGGTTTATTCAGTCACATTTTTAACAATCCACTTGGGTTTCACTGGTTCAACCTGCCTGATTCCTTATAGCCTTTCGATCTTTAGCGCTGATGCCAGATTCTGGGGGATTATCAATTTGAGAACCCTCTTCCTTTCTTTTAACTTAGCATTCTCCGCTCTGAATGGTTTTATCTTCTCCCTGATCCTTTGTAATCCTAGTTTTGCGTTCAATTTACATTTCTTTATTTAGCCAAGGAATGTCGTGGTGCATATATCTTGCGTAGTCGTATTGTAATTACTTATTCAATTATCTATCAACTCTTAGTTCCTTTATACTGTAGCAGACCTACAATACTCACACAGATTGACGTTAAACCACATCTGCTTAGTAATGGGTAAGAAAATAATTAAACCGATATCCTTTCTGAAGTCAACGCCAGCAAAAGCCTGAATTAAATACGAAAGCAAAGTAAGACTAACTTTCTCTCATAGCTCCGTATCAGATCACATATAGTGCTTTAAGAGAAAAAGATGATAATAAAATTTTGAGCACTTCACGAGCAAATGAGTGAGCACAATGAATATGTAAAATATCATGTTTTTAGGAATTTAGAATTTTAGTATCAATGGTTTGGACAAGCGCTCTCAAAACATTATTAAACCTCTCCGCCCTGAAATTTCCAGCGCAGTAGCCGAATGGCCACTTCGAAAATTGTTTGCCCGAGAATTAAAACATTTTGATATACCATTTAGTTTTAGAGAGCGCTTACACATCTTGACGTTCGTCATGTCATGAAAGTGCGATACTTATGAGAAATTCATTGAATTTCTTTCCATATTACACCGTAATTCCACAAGTCGAAAAAGTTTATAAACAATTCGGGATCTCTTATGATATAACAATTAAAATCATGTCACACCAAGACCGGTCACTAAATAGTTTGCATAATAGTGTGTACACTAAAGTCCAGCTCAGTTAGTATAACGACACCGAGATCCCTCAATAAAATGACCGCAATGACCTTCTCTCCCTAAACCTCTTTGAGAGTACATGATGGCACATGAACCTAATGAAATCCAAATTTGTGTGAATTTCATCTCAGAAGTTTAAATATAGGAAGTATTTTTCAAAGCCTTTGAAATCAGGCGCTCACTGTTTTGATAGTGAGATGAATACTGGCGGTGCAGCGATGTATAGTAAACGTCCATAGCTATAATATATTAGAAACTCTTTTCGCACAAGTCGTACGAAGTAAGCGCGACGCAAAGAGAAGCAAGAAGAGAAGCAAAGCAGCCGAGTGATTTTTTGGGAAAGTTACGCTTTTTCTAAACTTCCGCATTCTAATGTCCGCATATTCTGTTCGATATAGGAATAAGATGCCCCGTTGGAACACATACAGCACACCCAATAGACTCCAGCCAGCTATATAGGACTGACTATGAGATCTTGGCCTGCTCTGTCCAAGGCGTTCATGCGGCCAATAAATACCACAGAAGGTCGCTTATAGTAGGGACACAATAACTGGCCGTCTTGTGTTTTTAAGGACTAAGAAAAAAACTCATATTTTTCATGACAGAAAATTAAGCCGCTCATCGCTCTTGTTTTCTCTTCGATCTGTATTTAATTCACGATTAAGAGTGGCTGCGGATGACGTAGGTTACGGTAGGTACAGATATGCTGTACCA
>MNPL01006365.1:17408-47276 GCA_002081605.1 Tropilaelaps mercedesae | reverse complement strand
AGTAATGCAAAAACTGCTACCGTGGACGTTAAATGTTGGCTGATGGTCAGCTTTAAAAAAAAAAAAGAAAATAGATATGCTGTATCAGCCCGGATAGCTTCGCCAAACTCAGCTTACACGTAGATTGAAAGTCTACGTGCGAAACTAGCCCGCAGATGGATTTCGGCACCAATAAAAGTGGATCTTTTTGCACTCGTGGGTAACACCTTGGATGAGCTTCCGAAGTCCAACAATAGCCACGTACGTTAAGCAAATGCATCTGGGCCGGTTTACAGATGTGCATATTTTTTAAACTTTGGCACCAATTAGAGGATAGCAGTTGGGTTTTCATAATTCTACAATAATAGTCTGCTGCCAAGAGTAACAAGGTCGCTTGAAGCCTCTTCACTGACTACAAGTTTGCACCTAAAGACACGTAAACGTCGACTTGTAATTTCGTTGCCCAGAACAAGTCTATAATATTTTTCCTGGAGTTACAATAATTGACAGCTATACGGAAAACAGAGTCCGACGTAAAGCAATTTCAATTCTGCTACTTTGAGTTTTTTTTATGGGTACATATTTACGGAACAGATTTTTAATATGTAATTGACTACTGGTCTGAAGGCTTGTTGAAATTTTTATGAACATTACATATATTTTACAATAAATGTATTCAAGAAAATACTGCTGTTCAGTTCTCATGGAATTTATCATTTTTTTGCTGTTAGATCAACTTTTTGGGGAAAAATTTGTTTGAACTAGTGGGAACAATCGGGCGATGTGACCTGCCCTCCGTAATTTCACTACGTTGAAGGTTTGAAAACTTTTAAAACCACCAGAATTTACGCCTTTTTTGTAATATAATTTTCGCACTTTCCCAGCATCTTGTCGTGTGACTAGTTCATGAAATAACCGCCGCTTTTGCCAGCTTTTGTTTTCACACCATCGCGTTCAAATGCTTCATGCATTATACCGCTGAAAGATAGCATACAATTTGTTGTGAAGCGACCTCCGTTCTTGATTTTGCAGATTTAATTTATGACACTAAACCACTGTTCGCACTGTCGCGTGGCCAAGTACTAAATTACCTCGGTAATGTCAAGTTATAATGTAGTGGACTTTCCGTAAGCTAAGAGGGTAATAATTTTCGTATAAAGTGGTCCCCTGTGATTATTCGAAATTCCCATAGATACGTTAAGCTTAACTTCGTCTTCGAGTCTGTGGGAATTTGGACAAAAACGTTTCAGAGTATGCTGAGGTATAAACTAATGTATTTCACAGTTAGTTTTTGATATCCATAATTCGGAATGCGCTATAGAGATAGTTTATTGAAATCTACGTGGAATTTTCGATGTCTATAATTCGGCGTGTGTTGTGAGGAGTACTTCACTGATTTCTACGTGCGGTTTTGGATGATTATTATTCGGAGTGCGCCATGAAGGATAAATTAATACCTCCTACGTACGGTTCTCAATGCCTTTGATCCGAAGTTTGCTATGGGGATAGACTGGTGTCTTCTACTGCGGTGTCCGATATCAGTGATCTAGAGTGTACTATGAGAAATAGACCCTTGTCCTGTACGTGCTGTTTTTGATGTCAGATACATGAATGTGTTATGAGGAAGAGACTGATTTTCTCCGCGTATGATTTTTTATTTCCGTGATGTGTGTGGAATGAGAAACAGTTTGCTGATCTCTACATGCAATTCTTGATGTCTATTATTTGGGGTATAGAATGAAAGATAGACTAACGTTCCCTACGTACAGCCTCTAATGTTTTTGATTTGAGGATCAATTTTTACTATCTGGAATTTGTTTCTCTCAGGAATTAATGTATTACAGATAAATTGATGTCTTCTACGTACTGCTTTTTGACGTCCGTGACTCTGTAGCACATAGTTTAACGATTTCTATAATATACAAGATTTCATTAATATATTGAAAATATAACTCATTTGCTATAACAATAATATGATTATGTACGAAATTGCAAGTTGAGATCATAACCAAAAACACATAGAGCTAACAGTCTAGGCGGCTCAAGCGCCGGAGTCGCGAGGCCCGTCTAGTGTATACTAAAGTGGAGTGTTTGACACAAAAAAAGCTTTCTGGCTTTGTGATTTTCTGAGTAACGTTAAACTTTCTTTGTTTTTAAAAAGTATGCCGCGTTGAAGCTTTTGAGTTTTTCATTGTAAGGCTCGATGGGGAAACCATTAATACCGTGTAACCGTATGTATAACATCTTCTTAAATGTGTTATAAAAACATCCTTTATCCGACTGTTAAAGTACCAAAAACTATTTTTAAAAAAATTACACTGTTTACCTTGCCCGGCTACAGAATTTTCTCATGTTGCAATATAACGTGTGATTTTCGACATTCATGTCCCAAAGTGTGCTGTGGGCAGTATTCTGGTAATTTCTACGTACGATTTTCGCTTCTCATGTTTCGGGGTGTGCTATATGCGAGCCTTTGTGGGTCATTTTTACAATAAGTGTCATACGTTGAAACATAATTATAGAAAACCGTACATAAAAATTACTAAATAATTTTCCACAGTACACCCACAGTACAAGCATGAACATAAAAGACTGCATATAGAAACCACCAAACTCTTCCTCATAGCACACTTCGAAACTTTTACATCACATAACCGCAGGTGGAAATCACTGGAATATAATACACGGCGCACCCCAGAACATAGACATCGAATATCGTATATATAAACTCCCAAATTACCCAAAGCACACCTTGAAACACCCCACATAGATGTTACTGATATATCCCACATGAGACACTCCGATACATGATCTTCGAAAACCGCACGTAGACACCATTAGATTATCCCCCATAGCAAAGGTCGAAACGTGAACATCAACAATCGCACTTGGAGGCCGCTAAAGAATACTCCTTAACAACTCCGAAACCTGGAGCCTCGAAAACTGCATGCAGAAATCACTAAAATGTCCTCCACAGAACATTCGAAAATACAACCAGGGAAACCACGTTTATGAGTCATTAAACTTTCCTCCAGAGCACATTTTGAAACATGATTATCGGAAGCCGCACATCAGAATTACTTGATTATTACCCACAGCATATTTCGAAACATAGACTTTGAAGACCGTTAATAAAAAACAGCAAGCTCTCTTCCACAGTACGCCAAATAGAAATCAGCAAACTATGCCCCCAGGACAGCTCGAAGCATGAAAATCAAAAACCGTACTGTAGAAATTACTGAACTATCTCGTTGCATTCCTTTTAAACATAGCACTGTACGTAAAAACCACTGAATACGGCACGTAGCAACCAACGGCACGTACAAATACCAACACTAAACACTGCACGTAAAAACCGGCATATATATATATATATATAAGGGCATAACAAAACGCGTCTCTTTATAAAAATTAGAGACGAACAGGGATCCCTATCACCGATATCTTATCTACCTCTATAATCAAAATCAAGGGATTTTGATAATGGAGAGAATGACAGAGTAAAATGGCTAACAAAAATGCTAGCAACGTTAAAATAAAAGGCGAAGTTGCGAGGGGATGAGAAAAGCGTCGTAGGTATTCTCATTTCCATGCATGCAGGGAGAGCACCTAGAGTGCATTACCAAGCACCAGGCACTGATAGGGTACCACAGTAGTGGTGAAAGCTGAGATAGCAGAAAATCGAAGAAGAGAAAATAATGAGATCCAAGCAAAAAAACTGACAGAAAACTTGTTCAACGCCTGCAAAGAACACGAAAGTGCCATGAAAAATCTTTACATCTTTATTGAAATATTGCGCTCAGGGCAATGGTCACCAGCAGACTAACCTTTGAACTTAAAGATAATGGACTCCTGTCCTAGGAACCACGTCTGAAAAGGACCAATCCGCCGCCATTGCCTCTGACCACCTAATCTAACGCTAGAGTGGTCAACAATGAGTGGTCAATATATTCCGATGCTAACAGACGTGATCTTTTTTTGCTTCGTGTTTGTACCCACTATTAGTACACTGAACTTAAAGATGTGCTCTTTTCACTTGCAAATATTTATTCTCCACTAGGTCCGCCTATTCATAGCACGTTAAATTGTGACCCAATATTGTATTTCTTCTCCCTTAATGTAGTTAGTCCACCTTGTCCATTCAGTATACATATTGTATAGAATTCTAAAGAATTCTATATCCTTATGATAAAGTGTAATTTTTTTTACTGAATTATGAATGTTTCGAAAAATTCTTGGTTTTGAGCAGCGTCCATCATGCTGTTTAGTTCGTTTCGTTAGCCGCTTCTTTGTTGTTTGCACTTCTTCCCCTTTAGAGCGATGATAATTTTTGTCGACGACAAAATTTCCTGTTTACTCCAATTTTGTTTTATATCCTTGGCCGCATGAACGTCTCCAAAGTCGGTGGTTTTGTGAGGACCTGTATAGCCGTCCCGCTCCTGCTTTCCGTTGCCACGTTTCGTTGTCTTCTAGATAGTAGGTACCCGTACATCATCGTCTTAGCACTCTTGATGTCTTTCGGAATTTTGGTTCAATTGTCTCTTTCTAACTTCCGCTCTGAGCTCGTTGTTCTCACAAAGTGCTTCAGCTCGAAAACGTTTCTCTCTCCCAATCCACTGGTATCCGGGCCTTTGCCGACTGCTTGGAGCAATGTTTTGAAAGTTGGTTGATGCGAGATCGATGCTGCTCACCTAATATTAATACATGTAAGGCTGGCCATCAGCCAATATTTAACATCCACGGTACCGCTTACTTCGTAAGACGGACTCCGGTCGGTACTACTCAACTATGAGATACGTGAGTTAACGATAGTTGGGTTAATGAAACTTAAGCTGTGGATTTTAAGAGAAATATATAGACATTATATGAACTAACCTTTCGTTCATTTGTAAAGGTTTTTAACATGCCCAACTGCTGACGAATGACACAGATTTAACTGTATTGCAGTGGCGGAAATACCATTATTCTACAACGGGTGTTTTATGTAATAGATTATCCAGTTTTTTTTTTACCTTTAGCTGTACTTTTTGAGAATTTTTACATTTTTGCTGTAAATTTTGTGGGTTCAATAGTACAAAATTTTGTAAGTGCATCAGCCGCTTCGCGAACTTGATACATTTAGTATTAGGTTTTTTCCCTGGTTTAGGTACCACGAGTTACGTTTTGTCGCGACAAGTTTCTTATATTGAAAAAAAAGAATGAAAGAATACTATGACAGATGATCGTTATCATCAACTATAACAAAAGATCGCAAAACATTTTTTGATATTATGCGTTAGTTTCAGATTTTATCATCAAATACAACTCATTCGAATAAAACGTGCCGCTCACAAAAAAGCAGGCACACAGATAAAAACTTTGGCTAGTATCACATTAGAGCAGCTCGATGCTACTTCGATGCTGTTTAAAAATGAAAAACGTGGAAGCTTCACGATTCTTTTCGGTCTGTTGGGATAAACCCCAGCAAAGTTCTCAAATCAGGGCGGATTTTTTAAAACCAAAACGTTGCGCTGAACGTGACGTACATTTGTGTGCCTGTAATAACGCCCAGAAGAAATAATCATCGTTGTTATCCCCGTAAATTACCTGCTCATAAGCAACTCATACGAAAATTCCTGTTCAAATTAGTGACGTCAATAACAGCGAACGTCATGAAGATTTGTACAAGGATGGCAAATAGGGTTTCAAAGATCGAACGCGTTTAGATAGAGGTGAGAGTATATCAATGGATTGAGAAGTTTGGACGGCTCGTTTATTGTTGTTTGAACCCCGTCGATGCAATCCCGGTCTCGGTGTCAAGGCTTGGTCTGGTTCTCAGGGTAACTGTTTTTCATTGTGTACCGTAAAGAGCGTGAAATTATACTCTTGATCTACTATAAATATTTAAATTGATCCACACTATATTTCTGTACACTGTACACTGCTGAAGACAATGGCGCTGAGAGGTGTCTATAAAAAAATCGCTTCTTTATTTCATGTCTTCATGTTACCGAGCTGCTGTCAAAAGCGTTCTTCGAAGATGGTCCATTCACGTTCGGCAGTAAAGAATACAAAATCGGCTCTGAAGTTACTATGATCTGAGCTCGATGAATTGATGTGCTTAAGTGAGGTAAGATCAACTCACTTCGTTTTATTCCTGCTGTTCGTGAAATTTCTACACAAATTGACATTAATGAAACTGCAATATAGCGATCATACGTATATTTCCTCGTCAGAAAACATAACCTCATTGTTCTCTATATGCCATTCGACAAGGGCACAAAATACTGCGAACTCCACCTGTGTTACAACTGTTTCTGATGGTGGTGGAAAAATTCGCGCGCATTAGACTTCTCAAACAGGTACAATGTTATTCTACAATGCCAGCTCACTCTGTACACTACATTGAACTTTAACTATCGAGTTATTACTTTATGTTTGTACTAAACAAATAGGTAATAACTTGGCTTGTCAGATTGTGTGCAAGGGGATGTAACGAGAGGAATTTATAGGAGTAGATTTGCAAAAACTCTCTCAGATAAAAAAAATTAAGTTGGTCCTGCGCCTTCAGCGCCGGGGGCTAATCTGGTTTGGGGCGGTTGTTCTAGGCATAGCCATTTCGAGATGCGCCTTGGCTTACGCCTCGACGTTCCACTTAGAATCCTTACAGGCGGCTTCATTTCAAGGTTGTAAAATACAAGCTGAGGCTTTACCGTTTTACGACCAACTAGTTCAACAGTTCAAGCCTCAGTCGTTCCGAAGCCTCGCTCTCACTAATCCTTTTGCAATCAACTTATTCTGAATATCTGAAATATCAAGAGCCACGCGCAAAAGTCACTGAAATACCTTCCGTAGCGAGCCTCGAAACAAGAGCAGGGAAAACCGCACGTATAACTACTGAACTATCTTCCGCAGCACACGTCGAAACATCGACTTCAACGACCGCACGTAGGAGTTACTGGACTAGACCCTACAGCATACCGTGAAACAAATATCGAAAAAGGAACAAAGAGATCATCAGTCTATGCCTTATACACGCCCCTAAATCAAAACATGTGAAAACCACATGTTATCCATCATGGTATATTCAGAAATATGGACAAAGAAGACTGCAAATAGAAACTATTAAACTATCCTCTACAGCACACCGCGAACGATAGACCTGAGAAACTAAAATCTCTCACAACACACCTCGAAACAAACATCGAAAATCGCTCATGATATATATATAAAATTTTATCTTCAAAAAAAGCATCTACCGCTGTAGTAGATTTGCCCTTCTTCGCGGATGCCAATAAGAAAATCTTTAACATTAGACTGATGCATTTTGTTGATTATGTTGGAAACCGCTAAAGCTAATGAAAAACGATTTAATAAATGACAAGAATATTTGTGAACTTAAGTGCTAGAAGGCCTTTAGAAGTCCTCAAGCAATACAGCACTAAAAATTCATGCCCGTCCGTTGGCTTCGCGGAGTGAGCAGAACTCGGTGTTGTCTGCGGGAACCCTGCTGCCTGGGGTTCAGGCATAATGTGGCATGTGCCATTGACTAGTATAAAAAGTCATTTAGCTATTACTGAATGATTTACCGTCGTGAGACAACTCTGCAAAGGATCTTTGAAAGATGGACGGACCACCACATTTTACACTTCGTTTGACGAGCGATTTACGACATCCATTTTTCACTCTGCTCTCTAAGGCTGCATACGTTAAGTTTAGATTCTTTCGACAAATCTGCCTGCAGCAACGATAACGTAAAACGTGAAGGGAGAGACTCATGAAACCAAGACGACGAGTCGATCTTATTTTCGCAAGAATTTTCAAGAAATTCAATGTAAAAATAGTAAGCCTAGTCAGATTGAAACAGAGGTGGCTGCTTTGGTCGAGTTATATAAAAGAATTGCATAATTGCATAATAATATTGACGGGGCACTTGAGTGACATCCAAGTAAAAATATTAAAAGACGTACGCAGCCAATGACTGAAACTAAGCAAAAAGCAGTTGTTTTCTTATATGTATTTTTACGATAGGTGTCACATGCTTTGAGAAAAGTTCTGAGATAAATGCTACGGTAACTTTACTGCTGCGAAAAATATCAACGCTCAAAGCTAATTACGCATATTAACGAAGCACCACACAGCCTACTTGAAGAAAAGCTTTTTATCTTCACATGTTTCTTCTAGAGCCAGTTATTTCTGAATTAATGTGGATCATTCGTTCAGTAGTCTAACTTTTACCACTTTATTTGAGGTCATGCTATAGTAACACGGTCAGCTATATAGAAAAACCGGACAGACTATTTGTTCACCGGTCGATCGCGAACTTTTCGTGTATGCATACTTTCTCGATAGCTTAAATGATTTCGGAGATAATCTACAAAACCCATCAGCCTGCTGTTATAGATTTTACTGAAGAGGTGAAAAAAATTCCTCGAAGTAACACTTGTAGGACGAAACATCATACCACTATGAGTATAGAAGTGACCCCGATTTTAATGCAGGTTTTTTTATGTCTGAAATTCTCCACTAAGTGTAGACGGAGTGCAGAAGACAGAAAACTACTGTCATGTTACATACAGGCTACATATGAGCGGTCTTTCATAACAGAAAGATCATTTGTTATATAGTATTAGAACAGAGTTAGAGAATTCTTCATACTGCAGTCGCTTGCAGACAGATTAGCGCTCACACCCACAAAAATAGACCATCCTATAGCGTATACGACTGTCTTAGTCGAAAACTCCAGGGCATATTGTATTTTAATTTCAACTTCAGATAAAAGTAACAGCAATTAAAAACGTCTTCAGGCACTTGTATCTGCTTTGGGTTGCTTGAGTACCCTTCAGACTATTGCCAACGGTGTGGATCGTCACTTCTGTTGCCTTCTAGGGCATAGTACCTAGGTTGGCCATCTTAGAGGATCTTGGACTAAAGTCAGGATCTATTCAGCAGGTTCAGAAATCAACGTTTAACTTCACGTAAGTTAGCTGAAACACGGAATTCCGAAATTCAACCGAAGGAAACTGGATTATCTGGATTTTAGGCGTTCATAGCTCATTACTTAGCATATCTTATTAATTCATCGCTTAGTGCCATTATATTTCCAAAACGATTGAAGATGACCAGAATGTTTTTTTTAAAAACAAAGGTGATTTATTGAAAGCTTGCTTCAAACTACCGACCTATTTAATTGATAGATATCTGCACAAGTTTTTAATAGTCGGGTTATGTCCAGCATGAGGATGTTTTAAGTCTGGCCATTTTCAAAACCCATAAATGGCATGCTTTTCTGCAAGTTTTCTTGCCTAAATATTGTGCAGTAAATTATAGTAGTAATGAAAAGTAATGAAAATGTGGCATCGACTTTATAGAATCTTCTAAAACATGTATGTCACTCTGTGAACGTATGTGATGAACATAATCATATAACATAAAACCGTATGCCGAATGCCTCGTGCCATACAAATCCTCAAAAAAGAGAGCAGCTGTTCGGAACGTTCGATCTTATTATGCAAAAATCTAACCCCCCTCTTTGATATGTCGCCTGTTCAACCGATAAAGAACTCAACGCGCGTCTGTTATTTCCCGAATAAAGCTATAAAAAATAAAAAACCTAACGTATATCTTACACTTTACTGGACAAGCTTGAATATTAAGACTCATGTATGTTTGCGACAAACAATGGGTTCTGTAACACAGTTGATTTTCTTATTTATGTAATTATATTTTTTAAAGCTGACCATCAGCCAACATTTAACGTCCACGGTTGCAGTTTTTGCATTACTTCGTAAGACGGACCCCATATAAATATAAATGTGCACCGACGGGGTCGAACCGTGCACTTACGTGTCTCCTCCAGTCGCAAGGCGCATACGAATGCACCAAGCCACCGAGCTCGACTTATTTATGTATCAGACGCCTCACTTTTCATTATTTTGTCATTTCGACCGACATCAACATCGACCGAAGTTGCAATAATTATTAATTATACTATCAAGTAATTTCTAATCACGATACAAGCTTAAATTTCCATCGTCCGTACACCCTATCCATAAATGAGTGTAATCGCTTAGCAAATTTATGCTCAAGTGCATGCGTAAATTAAAAGGGGGGAAACATGGCCTTAAGCAGTGTTATCGATATAGAACACAAAAGATGCTTGTTAAAACATCCTAAACGTATTGTATCCTTGGAGCATGCATTTCCTAGTGGTCAATTAGATACACTAAGATAATACCTCTTTCATAAAAATCGTTGTAATCACTCTTCTTGCTTACATATTTGAAAAAACGACTGGACACAGTAGTACGTTGAGATTGTACCATATTTATTCTTCAGTATACGTATTTATTTTTGACATCTATAGCCATAACGGCGGTGCATCCATAACTGTCAATGTCAAATAGATTGATACAAAACATTGGCCACGAACAGATCGTTCTCCCCAGCGGCCTCAATATCAACAACCAACCCATTAATAAATTTAGTCTGTTTTCGTGTATTTTGTTTTGTTTACGACTAACATTGTTGAACTAGTATGATCAATTCTGAACTGCTATTTTGTATTTCATTCTGTGGCACTCAAGCATCTCCCAAAGTCGCCGTATAAGACTACAAATTATCAATTCGCTGCCTGCATGTAGATTGGAATAAATGGTTTAATAACGGTCGTTTACATCTTATTCCCTAGTTGTTTTACCCTTAGTGGAGTCTTTAGAAACGATTAATCACCAGCTATATATATATATAGAAAAATTCGTTTGAAATCGATCACCTTTGTGCTTCGTTCACTGTTGGATATCTTACAAGCTAAAAGTAGTTTTAATAATTTTATAATTCCTTGAACGCACGAAGAGTGGTGGGTCCACCGTTTCTTTCTTTAAAATGCGCATTTGTGCAAAAATGGGCTTGACTCCTTTACCGAAATGTATCCGGTCACATGAACGTTTGTCTCTGACTACCATTTTTGGGCTGAAAAGTTTTGAAGAACTCCCGGCATATATACATGTATGAGATCGCAAGCAATGTTCTAGATTATTTAATAATAAGAGGACTGATAGAGGAAATAAAGCGTACTAAGTACCATTTTTAAAATTTCTTGCGGAGCCTTCCATATTTATGCATATGTTTTCTCTAAACATAAATAAAAGTAGACAAAGGGACTTTAGTCTTTAGACCTGCGAGACTATTTTCTCGTATTTTTCTGTTAAGATCAAGAACGGCAGCGATTTTTGCATACTGCTTGAAAATCATAATTTAGGACTGCAGCAAACAAATGTGCACTGTCTACGACCGCTAAGACGAGGCGTTATTCGTCTGCTATTGTTGATACTCTTCGTCGGACATTAACAAAGACAGTGATTTTAATAGAACAAGAAAGAACCTACTTTAGTGACAACTTATATTAAAAATCTCGTATAATGTTTTCTATGCAGTAAAAGCTTTACTCGAAAATGCTTCATGATACGCTCAAGTTTTTTTAGATAGCGCTTTGCCCAATGCTAAAGTTTGCTTCGTAAGGCTTGTTTCGTAATGCTTAGCATCACTTAAGGACAATGACTTTTTTGGCTATTTTGCACAATTTAGTATACTCTTTGTTATGCCAAACACAAATATTTACTTGGTTTAACTTCTAGAATAACTAAAACCGCTCTATGTTTGCCTATATCGAATTATGATTTAGTCAACACAACCATTTCTCCAAGGAGCAAGATTCACTACCTCATTTTATCGAACATTCGGCTTATTTGTGGATCAACAGGTTTTTCAAAGCATCTGTCTGTTATGCTACATATACGTAAATAGATGTGATGTCATAGTGTTTTACAGTTCGCTATAACAATCTTCCTATTGTTACTATCATTATAAGTCTCCAACGTTTTAACATCACCTTTGTTTACCCCGTTACCTTTGTTGAGAACTGCTTAAAATATTATTGTAATCCTCATAATGATCATCAGCATTAGTATTATCAGTTTCATCTTACTTATTAGTAGCCCTTTTACACTTATTTTATCAGCATTATCACCATTACGAATATTGAAGTAGTATGGGAAGATCTAACAGATAAAATAATATCACATTTGGATTGGGATTTCTCTTCCTTTATCGCTTTAGCATAATTTGTATTTTTTTTACTAACTACAGTAATTCGGCGTTTGCTTAGACTTGACATGATCATCACAGATGATCACTTTAATTATAATTATTATAATATTATTTTATAGCTATTAACGCGAAACTAACAATATTATGAGTTGCATTATCATGTATGTGTTTGCCCCTGAGTTCTGCAGGGGACATTTACGAATTTCCATCAGAAATCCCTATCAGCTTGGCATCCACGGGCGCCACTGCTACAGCTTACAGCTAGTACAACAATACTTGTGTGACCAGTGGTTCTGGTAATAAGAGTGGCAAGCGTGAAGCTGCCTTGAGCAATTAACAAGGACTTATTTCTTTATCGTCATAGTAAATTTCGCCATTATAAGGCCTAGTAATTTTAGGGTAGAGCTTGGTGTTCTTAGTAGAGGCGAGATTAAATTACATTGATAAAGTTAAGGAGAACTCAAGCAGAACGAATTTAGTAATAATTAATTATAAGAGCTAGGAATTGCGTTAGTGAAAATAATAATTTTCATTTTTCGAAAATGTATATTATGTCATTATCAGCAAGCCAGTAGCTTCGGTATTTGGTTATTGTACAGGCTTTCTTTAGTTCGAATCTTGATTATGACACATTACTATGCACGAAGGTATACGGTAATGCGCTTGTATTATAAAAAATTTTTTTTAGGGACGATAACGTGGATTAACATGAAATGATGAAATGTAGTTTTTAATTTTTTACTGATATATGATTAAGCCCAAATAAAAGTAATATAAATCAGAAGACTATTTTCATTCGTTTACCTACCATCGGCTGCGGCAGCGACGTGGCGCAATGGAAGCGCTTTGATAGGACATATATATATATATATATTATAGGAATCATTCATCACTTCCCCTTGTTCTGGCTGAAGGTGCTGTGGGATATCCCGACGTAGTTCGTTAACTTTATTGTGTTTACATGTTTATCTACTATGTAACGTATTATTAGCGTTCGTATCATGTATAACATCGATAAACAACGCTCTGTATGACTGCAATTGTCTGTACTTGCTTCATGACTGTTACAATTGTGTTTGTCTTCGCCTATCACGTATCAGCATTTTCACGCTCGGCGAATTTTGACGTTCTTCCGCCTGTCTCTGTTTCTCGCTCCTCGTTCCATCGTTTCCTCTGCCGTGACTGCCGCTATTCTTTTCCCTCGTTTTTTCTTTAAGACCGATCCTTCATAAATCACTCACCACTAACCGTATTTTGATGGGATTACTAATACCATTGCTGCATGCCAGTGAAATCAGTCAGAACTGGAAAGACATTTCAACCGTGTTGAATGCATCCTTACTGGTCGCCGTTTTCTATACATCTTTTACCTGCAGTGAGCTTAATGGGCTGATGTTTGCGGCTCAAGTTTTTCTGTCAGTATTTACTTGTATGCTTGCTAACAGTTTGAGTATCGGCGAACAGGCTGTATTTGTAGAATCATTCTCCGATCAATTTTAATTTCCGTTTTTCAGAAATATTTCTTCTGTGATTATTGAATAAATAACTCATTTTGGAAGCTTTAGGATAAATTCACAATAATGTGTGTAAAAAACAGGTATGTACATATGTTAAACTTATAGCAATAATCATGTGTATCTTGCAAGCTTAATATTTTGAGTAAGTTTTAGTGGGTAACTATAAAAACCTAGGTATGAGAAAATAGGTATAAGAAAAAAACATGTAGATGAAAATTTGCTCATTGCTCACTCTGAGGAGACCGTTTCGTGATTCTCAATGGAAACTTAATAAGTCTGGACGTGGTTTTCTTCATGTGATGATCATGTCACTACACACAAACTACACAGGTCATCTCCTATAATACCCCCTACGGCTCATTTGAACATGTTCCGAGTGTTTTTTCTTTGTAATTACCGTTTTGAAAAATCGACCTGGATGCAATTGCATTTTGCGGTTGCTTGTTTTGTAAACAGCTTGTAAAAATACTGCTTTAATTCATAGTAAAATATATCAACAAAATAGAAGCATTAATTATCGGACGTTAACAACTTCATACTCAAAACGACTTCAATAAAAAAATCAAAAGCTCTCTTGCTTGCTTAATAGAGTTTTATGTTTTCACCGATGCCGCCGTTATAGACTTCTTCTGTATTAGCTCCCTGATGACTTTACCTCCTCTTCAAAGACTAGCTTGATAGAAAAAACAATTTTCACGGGGTTAAAGGTTGTTCTGACGGTACGTAGTACAAACGGTAGCGGTTCCCGACATAAACGGAAAAAATTAAACAGTACAACAACTCCCTCCAAAGTCTGCATACATAGCCAAGTCGGCGAAAGACATTTCGGTGCACTTCACACTCTATAAACTTGGAAATAACTAGGAGCGAGCCTATAACCACGTTTCTTTAAGCTACAGTTTATTGACTCAGCTTTTCAAACTACCTGTATTTGCTTCACGAATATTGATAAGAATGAAATTGAGGAACATTCTACCATTGCTATATTGTAGAAGAACGAACGGTGGTGCGCACGGAATGTGCTTTGGCGGAATGTGCCTATATATGATATTTTTCAACATTCTGTATGTGGTAAACCAAAAGATGAGTGTTGCATGTCAATTCGTGCTTCCATATCCAGCAATATACGGGCTTACGTATCAATCAAAAAGTCCCATATTACATTTTTTATTGAGGTGCGGACGATCTAATAAACGACCATCAATCTAGTCAACGTGCATTTACAATGTTCATACGGCAGGAGTATCGCTATGTAGACAAGGCAACGATTCGCATTAACTGGATAGTTTAACAGTCAATCGATTAACAAAATTTCGCAGATCATGCATTTGGCTTTGTCTGTACTCCACCTTCTCAACTCAATATTATTAGTAAACTTCTTGTTGTAACTTTCATTCTAAAACTAGTATTATGTACATATTCAGTACTATTTCTGTAGTGATGCCTTATATTTCTCTAATATCTGCGGTCTGCAGTTGATGCTGTTGTCAGCTTTGTATGACATGGTGATTGTTGTACTTTTGGCTTCCTCAGTACCAATATCAGCCAAACATGACCGACGGTATCTTCCAACGTTGATCCCCTTAATCATTTAGCTTGAACCTGCTCTAAAATCTGAATATGACAAAACGACTTGGTTCACATCGCGCAAGTGTCCTGCAAGGTGAACTCAACAAATTAAACATCTCAGAACAAAATGGACGCGTTTTCTCAAACTTTGTAGTAGATACATTAACCCCACATTTACTCCGTAAAACACTTCCCGAGCGCACTCGATCATTCAGAGTCAGAAGCTGTTATTCCATTTTATGTACCTGCCAGAGTCACCACCAATTCATTTTTATCGTGTTCCTCCTTATTCCTCCAACAGTCCATTTCATTGTTGGAGCTCCAGGTATGCAAGCTTCAGAAATATCATTGCATTGTTTGGACAAAATGTGTAAAATAATTGAATGTAATGTTGAATGTAACAGAATGCAATGTCCCGTATTCCTCAGCCAACTGCTGACACTCTTTTCAGATTTGATTATCGCCCGCCGGAGCGTTGGACAAGCCACACTACATAAAGCGAGGTTGGTTTTTCGGATTGAATATATATTTTTTATTGGTTCCATGGCTAGTGCTCTTTGGGGTAAATATGTAAACATTAATGAAGGTAACAGTGGCTTCAACAGTATGTATTGAGCAGTGTCTGACTCCTGAGAAGTGTGCGATTTAAGAATGGTTTTCAAAGTTATCTAATAAACTGCACATTCCTGCGATATAGCTTGCTCAAGCTTGCTCAATGCAATGGCTCGCCGCAAGTCAATACACTTGTGAGACCTCGTCTCGACGATCAGAAGCGTTTCCGTCGCTAATTCTGGTCTCTTGCTGAGCTAATGAAAATGAGACAAGTACGTCGAAGCTCTTTAAAAAGAGGGCTGTAGTTCATAAAGCCCGACTCTAGTCGCGTTTTTTGAGCTTGACACCAAATACTCCGACATTTTCGATAGACCAATAGTGTATGTGAAATCATATTTCTTAATTGAAAAAATAAAACTAGTAAACCAACTCAACTTTTCAGGTGATTTGTTAATACGACAATAAACCTAACTGTAGGCATACGCATGCCTCCTTTGGCCTAGACATGCTGGGTCAATTTATTTCTAGCGATCTTTAAAGCTGCTTCAGAAGTCCAAAAATATCGTTCCAACTCTATGGTAAAAGTAAAAGATGAAGTATTCAAGTTTATGATGCAGAGAAGATGCAGAGTGTAATGGAGGGGAAAGTAGTTGCAAGGACTCTGTCACAAGGTTCCGATGTAGGACACCAGCTACCTACCAACATAGTTGTATAAGCACATACAGTACCCCATCAAAACTGGCCATCGGCTGTCATATTTCGGTATTGCCTCACTTGAGTGCGGATACGCAATAACTCCGATTAACAAAAAAATGTTTACGGCGGCACGAAGAGGTTTTGGCCTGTGATGATCCTATTGCTGGATAGATAAGTAGCCTAAAAGTATTCTGTTGCGAAGGCTGCTACCTCACAGTATCTGTTAGCATTAGCACTAAAGTGAAAACAGATTTGTTATTTGACTTGGGTGAGGTTCTCTATCCTATGACTGGGTACCGTAGCCGAGCCCACAACCGGGATATATTTAAAAGGTGCTTGGTAAATTTTACAGCCTCATCTCTCCTTTAATCATTAGAACACTTATCGGGCGCTTTTGTGGATATCTTGTACTTGTTGGAAAAAAACCATTCTAGTCGATTAAAGGTGCGTACTTTGTTTCCTTTCTGACTGATGCCTGTGCAATGGTGTAACAGAATCCAAAAACGATGCCGGATTCTTAGCTAGTTGCGCATCAAGCAGGCTACACTTGTCATTATACTGGCGTTGGTGTTGCACTGCCGCCTGGCTTCGTTCTTCCTCCAGCCTACGGCGTACCTCCTCATGCTGTTTCTCCAGCTCTTTCTTCTTCTTCTCTAAAATACAGCTCATCTGCAGCATTAAAGATTAAGCGTAATAAAGACCATAATATTAGATATCGTATAAACTTGTGTTTCATTAACCGGACTCGTTTTGTTTAACTTACGAATTTAAAAAGCTACATAACGCTTGTCTTTTTTTAGTATTGTATTTCACATATGTAGGTTATTTCATATTCGTGGTGAAGAAGGAAAATATAGGTCATCTTAAGCGTAGTTTACTCTATTACTTCAAAAAGCACAGGTGAAGAATAATTCTTAATGAGCTGTAGTAGACTAGATAGCCATTCGCCGTCTGGCCACGGTGAATAGGAGAGGAATACGTTCCTACAAGCGACGGCCGTGTCGCACGTGAACTTCAGTGTGTCACACCACACGCCTTCTTCATTAGCAACTGGTCAGCGCTGGCTGATAAAGTGAATCTCAGGGACCATCCTAACATAGTTTCAGGCTGAGCCAATTGTAGTATTGCCGGATAGATGAGCACACGTACGACGTACACACCTGGAATGGAACTCTATAGCGTTCCCGCATTGATAGAGACAATCCTGAAGCAGCATGCAGGAAGTTGTAATACGGGCCACCATACAACCAACGCAGACCAGGACAGCAGGGCCGAACAAAATCCATAGGGTTGGCCCTACTGTATTAAACGGGGAAAGGTTGGCGTACTTCTCGTAAAGCATCACTCTAAGTGATAAGCTAAAAATTATCCGGACTGCGTTCTGCCCTCGCAGACCTTCCTTGAGGTCGAGAAGGGGACGATTACGAAAAACGCTACCGAGAAGTAGTGGAGGTGGGCAGCGAAGTCATCATAAAAAGCCACGCGGCAGCCGAGCAGAACCACCGATTTCTATCCTCTTACCTAAGAAAAGAGGCGCATACAGGCCCATATGCCTTCTAGACACGTTGGCCAAAGGCTCTGTGATGGTTCTAGAGGGACACTCGCGAGAGCACGTTAAGGCACACGGTCTCCTTTCGGACTCATGGTACATATTTTGCAAGAACAGATCGATACTAAACCTTATCTATCGAGTGGTATTTTTTTGGAATTCTTTTCTAACGATCATACTCATCGTAAGGAACGCTTTTAATAGATTTCTTCAAGGTCGCACTAGTAACGCCTTTAGATAAGAAGATGATTCCGTATTTGATCAGTACCTGAAAATAGACAAAGTAGCGATCTAGCTTGGCTAAGATAGCTTGTGCTCGCAGGGTTCCACTCTCAGGCTTTTGCTTTGGGGCATTAAATACGATTAAATGTTCCAACCGATGCTGTTGCAGGCAACGGTCAATAGCTCTCAGGCTTTTGCTTTGGGACATAAGATACGTAAGAAGTGCTCTAGCCGGGGCTATTGTAGACAAATGCTTCATTGAAGTCCTAGAGAGTCCCTCAGGCTAGATAGAAGGGTACGGCCTAAAAATGGTCCCGGCAAAAATTAAGGCGATCCGGCTCATTAGACCTAAGAGGGGACCATTAGTGAATGTTCGCCTCTATAAAAGGAATATCGGCCGGAAATATCTCATTTGAGTGGACAAGGAGTTTATCGGACCGAAGTATTTCATTTGTCTGGACGAGGAGGATATCGGACAGAAACATCTGTCGTTCGCTTGCTAGGTGTCCATCTGGGCTGCACCATGCGGAGTACACCGCACTCAAATAGCAACAGAAACAAAGAAAATAACGAAACAGCAGAGAGGGCCGCAGAAGGCTGACTATCCAGCTGTAACGCTCAACAATGGTCTTTAGAGTCCTGGTATGGAAAAACTACCACCACTACTCGAGAGATTCCCCTAGAGGGTACCTCCAGTGGTATCTCTAAATAAACTCAGAAGGCTTTTCGGGAGGATCCAACTAGAAATGAGCCGTATAACGGACGTTTACGATAACTTGTGGACTCACAAGAATATCTCAAGGTGGCGGTTCGGAAATACTAACATTTTAAAAGAGAATATTGTCAATCGGAGCTTTAAGCAGGCGTCCAAAACACCATCAAAGAATGATTCCCGCAGATAATCTATATCTGCGGCAATCGGTAACAGTAAGGCAGAAAAACTGACTTAAGTGATCCTGCTGGAAAGAGAACGACTGAAAAATTAAACGCTCAGATGACTTATGAGCAAAAATCGTCCGGGACAAGCAACTAATAGCAAATGCCGTAAGCAGTTCTGGCCCATATGTACAATAAAATTTCTCCTCAATCTTATTAAAATAAAATACTGGGCAAATTGTACTTGTGTATGACGACACTGCTATTCTTATTCGGCATGTACGTTTTGGTACCATAAATAAAGGCTAAGTCCATAACAGAGGCTCACATTCAGTGCTTGTTTTTTCATTCATTTCATTAATATAATAATCGGAACCTATGTGATATAGCCAGATACATATGGTAGGGAATGGTTATGTGAGCCATTGATCGAATGTCTATATGACCTTTTGACGTTCGGCGACGGCTTCACCAATCATTTTCTGTTGCAACTCGCGCTTGATTCGGTCGAGCTCGTTTTTGTCTTTGTGCTTCTTTATCAACAGTTTCATATCGTCCTTAGTAGATGTCTCGAGGCGTTTCATAAGCTCGGCTACTTCCCTAGTAATCAACAGATGCGATACAGTTAGAAATTTGTTTCTACAAACCTAATGTTTCATAGTGACAAGAATGATTATCGAAAGTTGGTATGATTGGTATGATTCTATTTCTACACGCTAGGATAAGCATTCAGTGTGTACTTGCATTCACGTGAAGAATATATATAGGCCTAATGCACAGTGCCTGACTTCAGTACAACAAGTTAAAGATTATTTGCAATATATAAATTAAGCACCAACAGTATTAACGATATTTATTAACGATTCAACGCCTTGTGTAAGTTGGTTGCAAAACTTTTATTCAACGAAATATAGAATTAGCCGTACAACTACTTAAAGCATACATGACTAGCAGTAAGAACAACCTCCAAGGTTTATCTTCTACCCGAAGCATAAGAACAAGACCAATCAATAGTACGACTGAAACCAAAACATCTTCGTACTATCGGGAAAATATAATATTGCAAAGACTATAACCGACTGTCACTTGTAGTAAATCGGAAAAAATCGATTTTGCTTATTATTGTATGCAACTTCTGGCCGTAGGTGCACAAATCAGTATAGAAGCCAAACTGGCCTTGTGAAAAATTAACTGTTCTTAGACATTCTTTTAATTTAGCTAACATTACCTTTTGAATTTTTCAAATACTTCAAATGAATGTTAGACTAATAAACTAATGAACTTCATCAATATTTAGATGCAAACCTAGGGCCAATTTGTTCTTAGAGCAACCCCTGAAATGGTTAACCTTGGTGAAAATGATGCAGTCTGCAGGGGAACGTTAGCAGAATACGGTGAAGAGCAGCCAATTGTAAAGGATAATCATTTGATTAGTTTGGCAGGGAGATCAGCCGTCCCATTACTTTGAGCAGTTTTTGTGAAGTCTAGTGCATCTAAATTGTAAGCCCGCCAAAAAACGTCAAAAGCCTGGTGTATATCATAAATTTCACGTCAGACTGAATGTCCTCATGAACTGCAGAGAGGATGCTTTTGTAAAGTCGCTTTGTAAAGGCGCTGATTAGACTCATCGGCTCACTCAATGACCTGTGCAATTTCCAGTTTTCCAAGCTGGTGCTAACACTATACCAGAAAACACCGTCCAAACTATTTCTGCCACATTCCAGTTGAAAAGTTTCCTTAATTAAGAACTAAAACCAGTTCAGAACCCAAAGTTTCTTACGCATTTTTTAAAAGAGAAACAAGAGAAGTATAAACCAACCATATACTGCCCGAGACCAGCCTTTTTTATTTAAATTCACACCACCTGAACTGTTTTTCATTAAAGAAGTTAAGATACTGCAAGATAAGTGAACATATACCCACGCCTTTTTGGTTGAGGCGTTCCGATATTTGATCCATTACAAGTGAACTTGTGAAACTTGACAAGTGAAACTTGATCCTCTTGACTCCTTAGTGACTGTAGAGATTTACGATACCTTACATCAATCCTGTTTGGACTCTATACCGGCCTGCCTTTCTGTGACTTTTTGCATACCATAATGGGTAGCGTCGCTACAGCCCACACCCGTTCCGTCAGCTATTGGTGGCAGACCCTATGTTTACCAGTTCTCCAGTTTCTTCATGCGCCGTATTACGTCATAATGAATCCTTCCGAGCGATAGTAGCCCCCTTATAAGATCCTTATAATCTGCCCCTTTGAGATCATCTAAATCCCAACAAAAGCCTCTACAAAAATTCCTCTTGCCATCCCAATTAAGATGTTCCCTTCACAACGTAGGAAGGAACGACGACGGGAGAAAAATTTGCCAACCATGGATACACTAGGGTCAACTTGAAGGGTGCTTTTCCTCCTTGGTCAACTCCTTGGAGAATACAAGGATGAAACAAAAGTGCACTCTGGATTTTAAACGCTAAGGAAAGCATCAATTTAAACACATTGGAGTTAATGTATTCGGAAGGCCTCGAACGGCCTATACAATAAGAGTTAACCAAGCGAGCCCGCGAGTAGCTTTCCCTAATAACCAGCTCTATTTGTCATTAGAAGGCACAAGGCAAAAAAAGAGCTTAATCTCAGGCCCATGTAACGATGCCTATAGCTACGTCATCAGGCTAGATGCCGCCGAAAGATAAAGAATCGCCCTGAAGTAACTCTTAGAAGCCAAAAACGTGATTCTGATAACATTATGACCCTATGCCCATCTTTCACAAACGGGTCTTGCAGTAAGGCATACGTGACCAGAACAAACTAGTAGCACCAGACGTCTACTAAAGGTTATATTCATTGAGGGTAGTCTGGGATGCTAAACGTACGGTTGCATCACATCGACCGATAGAAAGGATGGAGTGACCTTTTATTTAGAGCAAATTTCTATTGCATCGCAAACTGTGACATATTAAAAAAGCCCGAAGGGAAACAAATGTGTCTATGGATTTTATTGGCTCGTCGATTTCCCAACGCGGTCTAGTAATCTGGGTTATCTAAAAGCCGAGTATGTTCGATGTATGAGCACTATTAAGTTGGGTGGAAATGAAGCCCGTCTAAGAAAGAGGCTCAACTGGCCACCGAATGCTAACATGTTTGTGTGAAGTTCAAATACATTTCAAGATGAGTACGAATAGAATCGCGATGTGGGTATAACTCGAGAGGTCCAAAAACCACACCAAGTAATGTACTTCGCCGTTTCATTATCATTAGTTTATTTAAGTCTCAAGGCTGTCCTGATAGTTGTCTCCACGTCCCTCGAGACAAAATTGACTACCTCGATTCCATGAAGATTGAGAGAACAACATTTTTCGAAAACTTGCTTTTTTTTAGAGTGAACGACTTTAATTTTAAGGCAGAGGATTAATTCTCTTCCGACAGTGTGTTCTTTCGATAGAATATGAACTAGTAGGACAGTGGAAGAGCAGTATAAGGAACAGGGAGAGACAAATCCGTTGATAAGTCGTGAGCCAAGATTCATGCTACTCCCCGATAGCGACTCCCATCCGCTAGCGTTCGTGTAACTGTCCAAGTAGAATCAAATTACTGGGTAGTGGTGGTTGTTTGTACTTCCTTTGAGCCTGAATTCCAACGGGAATCTGTTCAACGAAAGAGTAGCCCGAACATTCGAACACTATGCCAAGTCCATAAAGGGTATAAAAAGTTTAAGTATATAGACGCTTTTAGCGCCACGGAGATTAAAACGAGCCAGTAGTTGAATTTAAAATAATAGTCGTTCAACATCTCTTCACAATTCAAAGAATAGGTAAATAATAGGAGACCTAACCATTCATGTATCTAGTTGCCGGGGCATCAGTAGCATTGTATTGCTAGATTATCCAGGCTTAAGGTAATACTAACTTAAGGTCACGAAAGCTTTCAGCGGGAAGGTCGACTGGCTACAAATGAAAAACATCGTCGACGGCGTCCATTCTTCTAAATTTTCTTTCTTTTTCATGCTCTTGCCGTGCATGTAGAAATCACTTCAATTCTACCAGATGCTTATGACAATAAATTAGGCCGTAAACAACTGTTCAAAGCATAGATAGGGTTGTGAGAGAGTGTCACTAACTGGGATGATAGATTATAAGAAAACATCGAAGACGCTTTTATGCATGCCAAAGATGAAGAAAAAAGGAGACGTATATTCAACAGACGTGGGTAAGGAGACTTAATTTAATACGTCATAACGTACTTATCATGTAGATCTTGCAGTTGTTGGTTTTGTTGAGTTTGTGACAACAACATTGCTTTTTCCATCGCTGAAAACACCTGTGAAAAAATAAAAATGTCAAATGCGTTATGTAGAAAATTGTATTATAGAAACGAGTTAAAAATCCAAAATTAAAAACATAGTTCTTATACTAAATTTCCGTGCACTAAATAGCTAGAACCTACAATTTTGTGAACCTCCATACAGAAAGTGTTGATTTTTATTATTATTATTATTATTATTATTATTATTATTATTATTATTATTATTATTATTATTATTAGACATCTTGTTTCCTATCTACAGAAGCAGAATGTTCCTGTGAACGACACGAATAATTTTATCTACAACTGTTATTTATAATTTGTGCCCCGCATGCAAAAACTGAGAATAATCAACGTAGTAAGTGAAATGGGTGCAGCAACTCTTTTAAAGAATTGCTCTAAATCTTGCAGTGCACCGAAACAGAATTAGTTTCTGTATGAGTAAAATAGCTTAATCACTTCTGAGATTATCACTTCAAACAAAGTTGAATCTTCAAGTTGACAAGGTTGGACTGTTTGTCGATTTATAAATCCTAACATAATACACATCACAGTTTTAATTGCTAAAGTAGCCCACGTAATTCATGAATTATCAAATGGTTATTAGTTTTACGAATAACTCTTATGCATAAAACTTATATACAAATTATAAATTTGTATATAAGCTTTGTATAAACAGATGTATACAAATGTCTGACGTTCCACTGACGTAGTCATACTTCAACCGAAATAGAAAAGTTACGTTAACGTTTGTGCATACTTATGCACTTCCTCGTTCGCGAACTCTAGATTGAATATTACCATTTTAATTTGATACAAAAGGTATCTCATACCAGCGAAATAACGCGACGTACATGCACCTCAAGCCATTCTAAATGATTGTCAATCGTCAGCATCTCATCACTAGTACACTACCCACCAATGGATCGAAACCCAACTGCTCTAATTCGTACCATTATTGTTTTATTAAATCAGACCAGCCACAAATTAGGATTATAATTGAGAATATCATGACCCTTAGTGATACGCAAACGGGCGCATTCCAGGTAATATTAGCATGAAATAGTATGAAGTAAAAAAAAAAAGGTTTACCGCATCTGAATATTTTTGCTGAATTTGCATCTCTGTTTTATACTGTTCTCGTAAAATAGCGGCTACGCTCTCGGCGTGATTTCGTTGCATTTGCTCGATTTTAAGTCGCTGCTCCTCTGACGGACCGCTATCATTTCGTAAATGTCCGCTGTGAATGCACGTCACCGGCGCCACGAACATTACATGGGAGGCAAAAACCGCAAACAACGATCCGTTACTTATGTCATCAAATACGAGAAACATTTGAGTTGGTCATGTAATTTTTTTATGTTTGTGTAAAGAAAGACCAAAATCCGCAAAAAACTTACGACAATTAATAAAAGGACGTCATTTTACTTAGAATCTCACAAGCCTCCCTTTAAAGTGCCCTGAAAAATCTTTTAAATCAGTGTTTTAAAAGTACATCGTTTCAAAAGAGCGTTTACTAAACACCTTTTCCATCAATTTCGTCGCGCATGTTAGTGACCGTCGTCTCATTATGCGTTTATTTCTACAAAACTTTGTAAAAGAAGGTAATGTACAGGGCAATCTTGACGCCACAGTAAAAACGGCATATAAACTAAAGTATGGAATTCCATCGTAGAATCTCGTAGAATCGTAGAATCTGTAAGAAAATGTGAATATCATGTGTATAATAATATCAGTAGGATAGGAACTTTTTTAAGCATAATAGACTCGAATAGAAGAACAATAATAGACTCGATAGAAGAATTAAGACATTTGGGGAAGTGTGGACCCTTACTATGCCCTGAAGGTTGCCACGCCTAGAACAAAACGTTTGGCAACCAAAAGGAGGTCAAGTTAGCAAAAAGCCAGAATTTTCTAGAAAAGCGATCGATGAGCAGTGCGGCAGGTCAGCTATTTCTCTCTTTAAGGGTATTCCCAACTTTTGATCTCTGACTAAATGCGGCTAAACTGAAACTAAAAATTATGTGGAGCAGTCAGTGCAAACGTTCAGAAATGGTTATGCCGAGATACTTCGGTTGGAAATTAAGGGAGTGATAAAATTTTTAAAATTAATTAGGTCGTTTGGAATGGAAATCCTATAGTGTGCTGATTCGCCTAGTACAATCTCAGTTTTACTGTTGTGTACAGACAGTACATACGCCTTGTCATAGGCATGTGTAACGCTCGACAGTAAATTTAGGAAGGCGGAAAAATCGTCAGAACGACAGCTCTTAGATATTATAGAAGCAAATGATGTGCAAAGTGTATGTGGAAAGTCCAATGAAGTATAGGATGACGTTGATCTAAATTAAATCTAAAAAAAACTAGAACAGACGTCTGTGAAGCAATTACGCAGGGGCCGGTGGCAAAGTCAGAGATAATACGGGCTGTCAATTTATGTAAGTGGCCTGTTTAGAAGCCAAACTAAACGAGGTAAAAAATCATGCACACGAAAGGAGTTCTGCAACTACATACTTTAAATATTTTGCAAGAAAAGCACTCCTCGCGCTGTATTTTATACAATGCTGAAATGACTCGGGGAATTCATTAGAAGGGAGAGAAAAGGGAGTTGTAAGTATTGAAGAGCGGATCGGGCAGGAAATTCAACGATTGATTTTCGAACCTTTAAAGAAACCTGACCAAGGACGCCAGACAGATCTACTTTCATTTTAAAACCGACCAAAAAAATTGTTTCTAGATCAATAATGTGTGGAAAAAGTGTGGAACAAAAAAGCATGTGTCCGAATTGTGGTTCTACAAAAAGCCGGTGGAAAGTGCTTCGAAGAGAGAAATTAAAGAAGCGAATGTCCTAGTCCCTATTAGGCGGCCAAAAGGAACAGACCTTTTGGAAACTACAGCAGGGGAAAGTAAGATAAGGCAACCACACGCCCTATATATATATAACTTCAGATGTAAATGGCGTTAGACTTATTGGCAAAATCAGTTAAATTTATAGGAGTGTTATGCCAAGACAAATATTTTTGACGAACCGTTTGTTTTATTAAAAACGCTAGTTTTACCAGCTGGCATTCAAAGAATGCTTGGTCCAATTAGAAATTGGATACAACACAATCAAGGCAAAGACAAGGGACTGGTCTCCGGAATGTGAGCGAAGGTTATCCAATTTTCGATTCCCCGCGCTGAAAAATTTGGAAGTATTCGGCATACTCTGACGAAATTACAGATGACTGCCATACTAAACGATAGACCATATGTCACCATGTGTTCTTTCACCGAAAGGATCATATAGGCCGTCTTGCGCAGCAAAACTTGCATTCGCTGGTCTAATACGTATGAAAAGTGAGAACCCAACAAATTTCCCTATACCGACATCGACTCGTTCCTTTTTGCTATGCTCAGAAATGTGAATACTGAAGTTTTGATACCGGCTTGTGAACGGTTAGAGACCCGCACTGAAACCATCATAAAATAAAGCGTAGGCTAACTGAATAAACACGTACGCTAGGGATGTCCTTATCTAGATATACAAAACATTTCATAGAGTATGTTTTCTTTTAAATAGCGAGGTCAATTAACAAAATACATAGTCTTAGTGTGTACGGTCGTACACCAATCGTGAAGTAATCCGAGAATATTACCGCTATTAATATTCTAGAGGTACCCTACTTATTGTACACTAAGGCCAATTTTGTAAAAGCATTTGACCGTGCGTTCGATTGTAAAAATCTTCTGTGATTGCTTCAATTCGTTTAGCAGTTTGAGATTCTGAGCTGTGGATTCTTGTTGTTCTTCGACAGCAACATTTTCAACCCGAAAACGCTAGCACGAATATTTCGTGGTGTACTTGTTCCGCTCCACTTGTTTAACATTTTTAGTACATCTTTGATGCACTTTTATATCGCTGTTATTGACGAGATTTGTAATTCATATACTTTTGAATAGATAGCACTACACATAAAAAAATGTCATCTGAAACTGGCGAGTGGATCTACGGCTAAGTTGGATCAGATCAGATCATTCAATAAACATAGAAACGAGCACTACAGGATCGAGCTTGAAAATGGTTACCCTCGTTTTGGATACGGGATCGCTAATATACGGATTATTAAACCCGTATATTAGCGATGTTTGCTTAAGAAATAAAGGTACTCACGCGTCACCACATGACATCTTCTTGCCCAGTCGCGCTGTGGTTTTTGCGACGAGCTTTATACGCCCCGCTACGGACGCAACAGAAGTGCCTCCAGCTGTCGATTGCGGGTGTTGCTGCTGGTGTTGTTGTACAAGCCTCTCTTCTTTTTGTAGTTCCGATTCACGTTCGCGATCTTTTAACTTTTCGAACTTCTTTCGAGTTGCCACTAGATCCTTTTCCAATTTGGCAAGTATCTTTACCACTGACTTAGTCTCTCTAATTTTTTCGAGGCCTTGCGCCGTAACCTGCCATGCAAACAAAGAGGCATTTTTTTGATCTATCTAATCCGGCCGCTTGAAGATTTTTGATTGAAAAACTTACGGTAACCGTTGCTGGAATCATATTATTAATAATTTCGCTAGACGTAAAGGAGCACACAACTTTGCTAAGGTGACATAATCATACGGTATATTTTTAGAACCTACGAAGCTAGGAAGGTCAAGTGCACAAGACCGTAAACCGTAGTTTTTCCTGTTTGAATTCAGGAGGAGAGGCAAAAAACTCGGCTGAACAAACTGTAATACTTACTGCATACCACAAAGCAAATACGTGATACATGATTTTTGGCACTATATTTTAACTGTGCATCAAATAAATGAACCTTCGAGGTACGCAATTAAGGGACATTAGGAAAAAGCCTTGCTGTGCCCTTGTACGATAACCTACTTTTCACAACTATTTGGTGCCGACGTGTTTGCTATAAAGTTTGCAAAGATACTTTACAGGTACTCTGTTTGGCTTTTTTTAGCCTTGACTCTTCTACAAAAATCTGGGGGCTATGTCCTAACGAATTAGGAATATGATATAAAACGGTTTGTAGTATGACAGAAAAAATCGGAAATCCGTATATGGTTAGCGCTTAGCTTGGTTAAAAGTTATGCAAGCTAAAGCCACATGAAAAAGCACCAAGCAACTAAATGGTACATTCATTTTGCTAATATATACGAAAATGTATATATAGTGATATAAGTACATATTTGTAGCTTTTACGTTCTTGTACGCGTACATGGCCGAATAAAATCCGGAGAGAATCACCGCAAACACCGATAGATGACAGTAAGTACGGTACATTGCTCTTATCACTCCTTGTACAAAGCATGGCACTCCAAGGTTTCAATGTCAGTAAAAATTAAGGCGCTCAGTTGCCGAGTTACAAATAATTATCCTCCTTTTTTTAATAAAAAACGATAAAATTTCTTTTAGTTCAGTGTTTTTTTAATTTAGACGCGTTTACCTTAGACCATAAAAAAATTAAGATTGACACGCATTCCGTGCGCAGCCATGTCTACCTTAATTTCAATATCTTTTTACAAATAAACAGAAATTTTGGTACTGCTTCGGTTATCCTTTTTTTGTAACGTATCGATAACTATTACAATTGGAACTATATATATGTATATATAGTTTCAATAGTTTTCAATAATGAAAACAGATATAATTTTAACGATTCCGCCGACGACAGCCTGCATGAGGATAACCCAAATATCAAACGGCAACGTGCGACCTTCTCGTTCAGATTTTACTATAAACTTGAGATGAATTGGCTAAATGCTAAATCACTTTTCCGCCACTGGATGACGGATAGTGCCTTGCCCCACGCGGCAGTCTTCTGTCGATTCTAAATTGCGTTGGCCCGCTAAAAACAAATATTTTCCATTAACGGAACCGCTTTGCCATCAACTGCTGGATATTTTAGGTACTATGGATTGACTTTCCTTTGGTTTATCGCTTGGATGGAGAATATGGAAAAAAGCGGGTAAGTAAATCGGACGCAGGAGCTCCGCGTGATTCCAAACTGGGGAGTAGCAGCCTTTCGTGTTCATACATGTTGACAAATTGCGATGAGAGACTGAACGCGGAAACAGACCAAACATAGCAGTACCCGCGAAGTACACTTTGGTTCGACGGATAAAAAAGACCCACCGCAGACGCCCACAAACGCCGGCTCTCGATGCGCTCAAACACCGACATCGATGCAATGGAGGACAATATGAAGAAGCAAGCGACTCAAAACGAGAGAAATGTGAAGTCTGCAGTGATTTCAAGCGATCACTTTTAGGACGTTCCGTTGTGCCACATCATTGCTTACAAGAACGAGAAAACGAAAGAGAGAAAGAGATACACGTAAAGAGGGATGCTAAGTTAAACAGTTAGGTTTGTCGAGCTCGGTGGCGTTGGTGCACTCGCGTGCGCCTTGGGACCGCAGGAGACACTCGGGTAGGTGCACGGGTTCGATTTCTACCGTTGCATATTTACATTTAATGGGGTCTGTCTTACGAAGACACTTGTTCCGCATTTGTGTTTCCAGCGACAGCATGCGCACGTGCTC
>MNPL01006365.1:0-17398 GCA_002081605.1 Tropilaelaps mercedesae | reverse complement strand
TCCGCCGACGACAGCCTGCATGAGGATAACCCAAATATCAAACGGCAACGTGCGACCTTCTCGTTCGAACTTCTCCGCCACTGGATGACAGATAGTGCTTTGCCCCACGCGGCAATCTTCTGTCGATTCCAAATTGCGTTGGCCCACTAAAAACAAATATTTTCCATTAACGGAACCGCTTTGCCATCAATTGCTGGACATTTCAGGTACTATGGAATGACTTTTCTTTGGTTTATCGCTTGGACGGAACTTTTATTAAAAGTTCCGTTGGAAGCTTTGCGCGACAAATCTAATAATTCAGTCAAAATCCCTAATGCATTTCACATTAGCTTAGCTAAATCGCGCTTTTAAGAATATATTGTTAACAAGATACCTCGTATAACTCGTGGGAAAGCATGAAGCGATAACGTCAACGATTGAACGCATTCAAACCGACGACGACATCGAATATTAAATCATTTTGTCGACGATCTACCATTGCAGCACTTAAAAACTAAACCACAGTCAGACAAACATTTTCAGCCGGCTGAAGATATGGAGAATTATAAAGATATGTCTGGGTTGTGACGATTGAAACCACTGAAGACGGACCTATAAGGGTATTTGGAGAATAAAAACGTAATTATAAAAAGAAACTATTTGTTGAATAATGAGAAAATCAACGGCAATGCTTTCAGAAAAGTTGAATTTCTTCAAGAAGTATGGGCTTCTGCAGGAAATTCGTAACTTTTTCATCGGCACCAATTGTTGAGGTGCTTAAGATAGCTTTGACGTAAATTACAGCACCGAAGACGGATACAGCTATTTGTAGATATTTTACAAAAAAAATAGTCCGACTACCATATTCTATATTGGGTTCGTACGAGAAACTTCGTATTTCTCATTCTTCTGTATCAGGCCTCACATGAAAGTTTAAATCGATAACGTTTATGGAGGTAAGCCTTAGCCAATTGAGAGACTAAGATCCATTAACTAATCCAATAGCAGACAAAAGCATTTTTCGTTTACATCGCCTCCCCTGGCCTGAAAAGTTTTCAAGACGATCGGTATCTATAGATAATTGTTGGCTTAATATTTATGGACAATAATTGCGTCACAGTTTCTATTAGTTTCCAGTTCCCATGGTCTACTTGGATACGCATACGTTCCGCCGACGTTTTACACCCTTCCAGTAAATAAGCAGCTAAGGAGAGTGACACTGGCTTCGTGCTGTAGAGCACCTTTTTAATGCATGTCTCCTCTGAAATAAGCCCTGTACGATGGTGAGAACCAGGCTGCTTATAAAATCTAATGCAAGAAAAGCGCTTAATACGTGCTTTTGCCCTGTCGGCCAAGTCAATGCCATAGAACTTTTCTGAAGGATCATTTCCAATAAGCAACGTGTTAACTGACCCCCGGAAAACTCCCTTCGTCAAATGGAAATCACCCAAAGGGCTGATCTAGGACATCCTACAAAAGAACTTGAATGGCCATCGACGACGGATAATAAGCTAAGGTCTTCCTCTGGCAACGGGTTTGGCTTAGAAAGATAACAGCCTTGTACTCCACTTGTACAGCTAAAAGACCTCTCGATGGCCAAAAGAGGTGCAAGAGGCCAGATGGAGATTCTCCTCATGTACGACCAGGTCATTACCAGAGCGGTCGACTCCACCTCCAACAACTGCTTTTAAGATTACTTCTAACAACAAGTCTAGTCAAAAATAATGTGAAAATGAAGACCATGAAGTCCCGGGAAACGCATCATGTGTTCATATTGATTCACTTTGTCTGGGGTTTTGTCTAAACTTTTATCGTTGGATTCTAATCCGTTACCTTTCTGTGCCTCTGAGAGATGTAGGGGAGCGCTCGTGAAAACGCTTACAACACACAAGCCATCTTTTTTGATCCAGAGCAACTCTTCAGCTTTTCGGCTTAGAGGTCGTACCCACGGAATTGAGCGACGTGGGAATCGTATGACAGGATCTGTCCCTTTTTAACCTCAAAACGCTGAATCGCGTAAGCCACGTCCCTTAAAGGTCTCTGACCTTCACAGGTCGAGCAGGAATGATACATTTAATATGTATCATTTTCACTGTTACGTATGTATAAACTACACCTTCCACGTACATGGAAAAAAACTATATAATCGCTATGGGAGAAGATATGCTAAATATCAGTCTGCCCCGATCCCCGTTCGTGCACTCGCTTCACGAGGTTTTTGTCAAACGTCAGGCATGTGCAAAGTTTATAAACTTTTTCAATATCTGATAATGCTTTTTATGCTATGTAACGCCATGGAACTATCTTTACTTATTTATGTTAATGCGTTACTTGATCAGTGGATAATTAAGATTATTAAATTAAAAAATAGTAGTGACAACTATAGACAGAAGATATTCATCTTCTGAGGGAGTACGGACCCAGGTATCTTCAGAGAAGGTACCCAGGCAGGGTTGAACAACGAACACCTTTGAGATACGTTGATAATGAAGAACACAAAAATATATTATCGTTTTCATTGCTACCGCCGCTACTCTTGATGCATTGGAGTACACATCTCCCGTTTTTCTTTCCACTTTGTCGCATTCAGAACGCGTTTTTTTTTATTTCGCGAAGAACAAAGCATTCGAACGTTAGAAGCATATGAACGCGTTTCACTGAAACTCATGTTTGCGTGTCATGTATCCTCATGTACCCTAAGTCCTCTTACGAATTCCGGTCTGTGTTCAGTGTCACTCAGCTCTGTCAGAGTTGTCAAAATGCGAGGTCTGACTGCTCGAAATTAATTTAAATTCGGTTCAAGATGTATCACTAACCAAACAGCCTGCCTTTACGCACGTTTAATGGATTAAACAGGGCCTCTCTTCCCGGATGCTTTGATTATTCGGGTTTGACTTTGGGTGTCTTTGCAACGTTATCATTGGCCCCATCATCTGACAACGAACGAAATAAAAGGAAAAGGTTCTTAGAAGTTTTAGCAACAAGCAATTACTCGCTCAGACTGATAATGCAACATTATATGCCTCTACACGGTCGATTATGGGTTGGCGCAAGCCCAGCGCTTCATCGATACAAGCGCCAAGATCTTCAGGACCGTGAAATCTGTACTTGATGTAATGTCGGGACCCAAGGTGGTACGTTCATTTCGGGAAATTCAAAAGGGTATTTCATGCTTCATGTGAAGTAAATAACGCATTAGACCCGATAGCTGTTCCTGAGATTATCCAGTGGAATCTAAAGCCTGCAATTAGAGAATTCTTCTCAAAAAAGACACCATCAATCAAAAAAGGAACATGAACAGCATCGTAGAGGAGGGTATGTTAATAATACCGTCGAGCCTGTGAGCGTTACCTAAAAGCAGGGATCGTGAGTGCATGAAATTTAAGATTCTTACGTTACGGCAGGCGAAAGGTTTGCCGCGAACATAAAACTGTCCGTCCTCTGTATCCCTGATCTCCTCCAATTGCAGTCACGCAATCGCCAGAATCGCTTAAGAAGATCCTTTCTCTGTGTCCTCTGTGACCATCATCCTGGGGCAAATGATGGATAGCAGTCAATATATCTACAAAGGAGGGTCTGCCTGAAAATCGCAGCCATAGCTGTGCGCAGAGTCAATATTTTTAAAATTATGAAGGAAAAACGCGTCTCTCAATCGGTAGTGATCCAATAAACGCGCGAAATCGCCGTTGAATCGTCATTCTTGGAGAACACATATCGCCATCAAAATAACAGTCCGCCCAAGCATTTCACAGACCTTTATTTGCCAGGGTGAAAATTTCGTTATTGATATTTTCACGAAAAATGTTACGCCTAAGATGATGAACGATAACAACCATTCAATAAATGAACGAGGGCGCGCGATGACGGACTTGGTATTGCTCTGCTTAAATGCGATCTGTTTAATCGTATTCCTATTAAAGAAAAAATAGAATGTTGGAAACCCTACAATATCGACGCCTCCGGTCACTAAATTCAGGTTACTTTATCCAACATCTGCTCGTTAGACAGTGTCACTAAATATTTTCCATAATTCGCTTTAGGTATCTCAAGTTCCTGCTGATCGTTGTCTCCTTTAATTCTCATGATTTTTGCGTCCCAGAAAGGTAACTGTACTGGAATATCTGCGCTTTGTCTCTTTCACTCTTCCGCAATGTCGGCTATTTTTTTCATATGATTCATGCGATTATGCACGTTCTGATTAAATTCAACAACTTTTTAAAGTGAACATTAGAGTTGCTTATCAAACAAAATTCGTTATTTCGTTACATCGTAACTAAGATGGCCTTCAATGTAAGTGTTCCTAGTTGGTGTAACGGGCGTCCCAAACATTAAATTCTTTACGTCCTTTAAACTAGAACGGTCGCGGTAATCTCAAAGGGTTAGTGTTATACATTCTTATAACGATAATATGGTGTGTCATCAAACTATGGTAGAGGCGACAAAGCGTGATACCCTACATACTGTTTTGTGCAAAGGCAGGGGATTCTACGCCTCTAACGAAATCTGGGTTGGTCTTGCGATAAGGAAAAGGAGAAATAATCCTTCTAACTGTTTCGGAAACAGGCCTCTCCGTTTCCTTTATAAGAAAGAGCAGTAAGTCGGAAAGTGAGCTATTTCGGTTGCCCTTTTGGTGGGAAACTAGAGAATTATGGAGACAATCCTCGGATTCTAGGAACATACGATCGTTCTAAGGATGGGAAATGAGCTTGCTAGGGCGTTGCTGAATGAAATACATCCGCCTTATTTGTATATACAGATTATCTCCGCTCGATTCACTACTAAACGAAGTTTTGTACCATCAAACCATCAAACCGACTGCGTGGTTATGAAAGTATAAGATTACTTCTGTCTATACTCTTTGTTCCCTTTGTCTTACAAACAGGTCATTCAAGACAATCGCAAATATCAGGGAAATTTGAACGCCATATCCTCCTCATTGTCTCCTCCTCGGGCATTTTGTGTTACGGCAAAATAAGTTGTGTGGCTAACTGCATTCCCTTTTTAAAGGAAACAACACTGACCTTCTCTACTAAGGCCAAAAGCATAGTTTCGGAAAATGAGTTGAAAACATTATTCGTGAGCTGATGATTCAAAGACGAACTGGTCCTTGATCGAGTACTGTCATTATAGCAGTTCCGCAGAGAAGGAAACCTGTAATAATTTTTCCCGGTGGTGGGCTAAATTGTTTGCACATCTAATATTTTTTTTGGTTCGCAAGTTCGGCAAAGCGGCTAAACTAAATATGCGAAATGTTTTTCAGGAGGTAAGAATCGAAGGCGGAATTCTGCAATTTCCCTAAGGATTTCTCGGCAATGACTACCTTACACTATGGTATGCTAATCACGGTATTCTGAGACAAGGTTTCACGAGGCTGAGGCAGGCTGATAACGTGAGTATTAAATGTAATAGTCATAAGCAAGATGTGGCTAAAAGATATTCAATGTCCCAGCTATGGTTCCGGATTTCGCTCTCTTCGCCTGTGGTTGTGAAGAGAGAAGCATATTGACAGCGTGTCATCTTCGTTCGTGCATGTTGCACGGTGTTTTCTACAATCAAAGGGACCAATTAAGAGTATTATTCTAACCATTCGACTTCGACTGAAGGCGGATTTCGAGTTTGAAGTTATTGGTTTCTACCACAGTTATTATTTCCATAGGAAGACTTAGCTGAATCTTGTGGATGAGGTGATTTCCTCGAGTTCCATCGACCCTTATTCGCTATTGGGTGACGCGAATACCTTTTATATAGGCCTCTTTATCAAGAGTATCGGTTTTTTCACCCCGTAAGTTTCATCACGTAATTGATAAACTTGCACGTCTGTCGTCACAAACATGTATTGATCACATCGTCGTCGTTTGTTGCAGACGATTTGTACGAATAACTGATGCGGTTTGGTCGACTCCGCTTGTTTAACCACTGTCCTGCTGTTTTGTTACTCGATAAATTTTCTGCGTCGGGCCCTCCAATACACAGGGCTTTGGTGCTGGGGTTTACGGTGGAGGGGGCTGATCACAAAGGACTAATCGCTCTTCTGAGAAAACGTCTTGAAAAAGACAAGGGGGTTGATAGAAGACGGTGATGCGCCTCTCGTTCATGTCATTCCGGGAAAGCAAACCGGCCCAGGGTTCTGCCGCCGGGCCGAACCCTGGGATTGGGTAGCTGATCGCAGTGCGGTCTCAACGAACCTCTCTCATATAACCGCTTTATCTAGGAGAGGAGCTTCAGAGCCTTGTTGATCAAAGTTAGGGAAAGAGACACATAGCGGCCAAATGCAGGACAGGCCACAAGGCATAGCTTCCTTTTAGCGTATATACCCTGCAGTCTTGTCTTCCCCTTCGGCACGGGACCAGTTTGGAGTGATCTTGTTTTTTCGGCAGAACCGACTACGGCATTCTGAGCGGAACCTGCGGATAACCCCAGAGAGAGGAAATAGAAGAAAAAATTGAAACGAATTAAAACGATCATCTCAGACCCGGAAGGGGATTGGACTATACAAGGAAGCCCGGTCCCTCCCGAGAACCAGATCGAGACGAGATAATTGCAGGATGAGGAGCTAGCAGCTCCAGGGACCTGAGGAGGATTGAGCTGCTACAGATCAACGTAAACCGAAGTCGGGAGGTTTACGACCTACTCAAAGTAGAGTGTCCTTAAGAAGCATCTCCATCATTCTTATTTCGGAATCGAACAGGAGCGAGGCGGTGGAGATGGGAAAACGGTATAAGGACGAACAAGGGGCAAGGCCGTGTGGTGCCCCTTGGGATAAACGTGTCTCTATATTTCAAGGTATGGATCAAGTCTAGGCTTCATTTGTATAGAATTAGAGGGCAGGGCACTCGATATATAGTTGTTATATCTCACCAAATAGGCAACAGAGGAAGCTGAACATTTTCTAAAGGAGCCCAGAAAGGACATTAAAATTCGCGGGGTAGGAAAGAAAGTTCTAATAGGGAGAGACCTTAATGCTCCTTATACAGGGTGAGGAGGAACACGCACCATACCTAAAAGAATGGATCGAACTTAGACGAATGTATCGCGGCAAACGATCTTCTAGTAATTGACGAAGGACAGGATCCTACTTTGGAGAGACGGGGCCAGAGGGCTTGGCTAAATCTAACGTCGGTTGGGGGAGAATCACCAGGTTCGGCCACCAGTTAGGAAGTCTTGGACAAGGAATCACTTAACGATCATTAGTATGTCTCTTTTCAATTCAAAACGATTACAAAACCGATGCTTCCGCGGAATCTGGACTGGAGAGGAAAGCACAGACTCTCCGGGGAAAAACGCCCACGTATCGGCGAAACGAGAGAATTAAAGTAGTAAGAAAGCGTATTAAAGCAAGGAGAACTCACCTGACACACCGGCGCAATTAATAGAATGGGGCAGGACTCAACCTTTAAAGAACGGGGAGAAATTTTACGGAGGTAAAATAAAACAAAGAACATCTTAGACGGGAAAACAAAAAAAGCATGAAAAGGGATACGAAAAAGGATAAAAGAAGATGTTTGGGTATTGCCTTATCGAATAGTTAGGAGTAAAATGAGGAAGGAGGCTTCTTATCTTCTTCGTGTGCAAAACCTTTTCCCGTCACATCCTCCTAGGACCGCAGAACAGGGCTCCACGACCCAGCTAAAAAATAGGACGAACTATCCGCAGTTACGCCCGAGAACGTTTGCCTCGCGAGTAAACAATTATCCTTGGGCAAGCCCTCGATGGTTCGGATGGCGTCCCGGCAGAGGCAATCGAGAGCGTAGCCAACGGCCGTTGTTAGTGAATGGTGAGGAACTTGAGGTCACAGCCGGTGTTCCTTAGTGTTCTATATTGGGCCCCACTCGCCTCATCCAATATCTTTACAGGCTAGCCGTGTGGCAGCTAGTATTGTTGGTCTTCTGGCGACCATCGAAAGCACTTCCAATGTTATGAAACATCCTAGCCTTAGGGGTTGATTCCGTGGCCATGTACGCGGCCTCAGTATTGGCGAATGTGGTCCTGCGTACCGAAAGAAACCGAAACTTACTTCGAAGGACACAGACTTTTGGCGATTAGAATGGCCACAGGACAGTCTCCACTGACGTTCTAGTAATGCTGGCCAGGATGGCCCCTTGAGGCCTCCTGGCAACCCAAGGGCCGAGCGTTTTCTTGGCAATGAGTACGACCTACAGACGGTCAGGAGAGTAATTCTTGACCGGTGGAAGGACAAAAGGCAGAGGGATCAGCTTTTTCAGAGAACCAAGGGCACTTGCACAAAAAGCCTGATCGCAGATCTCGACGTAACAGTGACGGAAAACTTACCTACTGGTACATCCAGATTTCACAGGCCGTGGTCCTTTTAAAGCGATTTACACAGGATTGAAAAGGCTCCTTCCGCCACGTACATCTCTTTCGGGGCCAAGGGAGACGAGGAATCGGGACCTAGGATCTATGTCATTACTGGACATATTTAGTAGGATGATGGGCTCTCGGGACTAGGATAGGGGCACCAAACGGCTAGAAGGTATGATGAGAAAAAAAGCAGATTCAAAGTTGGGTTTTAAGTTGGGTTCAAAGAGTGGCGCAGAGTCGAGCGGCGCGCCAGAGACTGAGGAATGAGGCGGGGCCCGTAGGCGCTTCGGCCTCGCTGTACTCAACGCACATGGAAATTCGAAGTACTACGATAAGCTTCCTGAGCCATTTTAAGGAAAGGGCCGCAATTTTAGTGGGTTTGTAATTCTGCACTAATGATGATATGACCGCATCAGTGTCTATGTGTATCAGGCATTTTTGACCCTCCGAAAAAAAGGCGCATAGCGTTTCACGTCGAGGTGTCATGAAGGCGTTTAACTCCATGAACTGAAATGCTTGGCGTATCTATTACCAGAGTTGTTAAGCGGGAGTTATGGAGTCTCTCTGGGAGTGGTGTTCGAAAAAGTTCCTGAGGGAGGAACGTCAGGGAGAAACCGATGCTTCATTAAGTGATGATGAACTCCCGCGCCCTCCTCAGGACAAGGACTGCTGTCTCATAGACTAAAATAAGGAGTCGGAAGGTGAACAATGGGCGTCTGGTGTTTACCTTTTCTCGTGGTCTCGAAACAGTGTGATTAACATTCTAAACTTGGACGAGGATGCGAGGAGTGAAATGAACGGATTTCTGGTTGCAGTGGCGCATGGCTATCAAGCATTTACCTAAACACCCAAAAAACTACTGCTAAAAAACTCTGGACTACTGGATCCGCTACGTTGGCCTGTCTCGACATCGAAACCGACACTCCAAGCACCGAATGCATTAGTGTAGCAGACTGCTGATGCCTCTTTTAGGCTATGTGACGTAACTGAGCGAAGGGTTCAGACGGTTTTTAACAGAGAGGGCTTAAAAATATTGTGGCTGAACGGTCGATTGGTGCCACCAATGTTTTTTGTAAGCTACTAAAAAATTCAACCCCAGCTATCGTGCCCTCTAGCTAGTATCATTAGCCAATCACTCAACAGCGATATAGTTCCAATAAATTAACGGATGCAAAAATAGTTTTTTTTCAAGAGCGTAGTGGCTATAGCGGCATCTTGAAGCTCCTTGATTTTTGTCTCGGAGTCAGTTTGACTTAAGAGAGACCACGGTGGACTAAAATCTTGGATATTTCGCCTGCCTTCTACTGTCCGCGTCATTCGATGTTTATGTGGATTTCGGTGGCTAATCTTCTCGCGGCATACAAATAAGTTACCTCCCATCGATAAGTTATGTAAGATGCGAGGCGCTTTTCTGGCCTTCAGGGTAGCGAAGGGTAGGATTTCGTCCAAATTTGTCTTTACTTTCCCCGAGGCCGCCAGCCGCCCCAATAGCTGTAACTAGACGTTTTTAGTACTCTTCATTTCAAGGAAATTTAGCTGCCATTAGTTTAGGCTTCACTTCCTCGTAAAATGGAAGCATTGAATTGTGCCAGTAAGCTTACGACCGCAATACTAAAGCCTGTAGATAAAATGTGAAGATGTCATTTTGGGAGTCTCTTCTACCTCTGATTACCGACACCAGCCACGGCCAGTTAATTTTCATATCTTATATTAATCGAATATATATATAATGTAAACCACTTATTTGTGTTTATGGTTGTAGAACCTTTTTATGCTGTTATACATCATTTATGCGTATATCGTTATACATACTTGGCTGTTTACGAATAATTGGGGCTTATTGTTTTTCGTAGTTGTGATACTATTTTATTATTGTCTTTAAGAGAATTTGGGTGGTGTAAAAACTCCGTAAAAGTTCCATCATTGAACCAGCATTTGTATTATATTGTGCACTGGTGAAATGGTTCAGGTCATACGTCCACAAACGGGAGCAAGGTTAAGCTTTTTCACGTGAGTCGACATCAGGAGAAATTAATATCGGTATACCTCAAGGGTCAGTGCTGGAGTTAAATTCTTAAAATTTCGGCGAATAATGTTTGCAAGGTGTTCGCATACGCGAATGACATTTTGCTGCGATTTCATCGTGGGTCGACTGAGCTCGACAACTATTCAACCCCTTCTTTTGTATATGTAAAAAAGGCTATTTAGTTTTATAATCGATGGTTTTGTAATCGATGCCAACAAAACGGGCCTAATGTTATTTTGTTAAAAGGACAGACAGATTGATGTTCCACGTGAAGGACTCCCTCTTTCCTATACGACGCTTCTATGATTGGTGTTATATTAAGGTTTTGGCAGGAGGGTCAAAACCACCTAAAAGTATTTCATCGTGCACACATCATCCAGACCGACGCTCTTCGGCAATGTTTGGCAGACACAGCAGAGACATTGGAACCGATCTATGTATCGAAAACAAGCTGGTTATGATTAAGTCACCTTCACGTACCGAAGCTCTACCAGTGGAGTTACGACGTTCGTGAGGCCTTCATTTTTCAATGACAAAGTCTCGCTTTCTACTTACTGTATACTTGAAACTCCCTTTATTGTAAAATTCGATTATTTATGTTGGTGAATAAATTCACGACAGCAATTATTCAAAATGTTGCTAAGCCACGATAAAACGAACGTGTAAAACGTGTGCGTATGTGACCTATGAAACTCACAACATACTCATTCGCAAATACGATCGAAAAATGATGAGCAGCTGAAGGAAACTGCAAAAAGTTAATATTGACGTGGCGTCGGACGATACAAAAAGAATATTACTAATAAAACCGTTAATTTTTGTGTATGTATAATTGCTGTCATAACGGGTGTGTATATTCATTTAGTCTACTTTTGCTTTTTGTACTTTTATTTTTATGAAAACGAAAGTATTGTAAAACACTTTAACGGTACACCACATACGCACTGCAGTGTCTTAATAATATAATTTTGAACCAAATAAATACAATAGAATTTTAAGAGAATTGCTGAGAATCGTCATACTTCCACACTAGTTCACCTATGATAGCAATGCTATTGAAAATGTATATTGAAAGCGGAGATGCTTTCTCGAGTTATAGTATGAAATTGTACGATGCCCTAAAAGAGTGTCAACATGTGGCCATATTAAGTAATACCAAATATGGACGGGTGTTTAGCAATCCGATTAGTATCTGTATTCTAGATCGAAGGTGTAAGTAAGAAATACAATTAGGTATAAGTAAGTATAAACTAGGTTTATAGGCTTGCAGATACCTGAATCTATAAGGACACTAACCTGACTTGATTCAAGAAGGGAACCAGACACTGAAGGAGCACCAGCTTCTGCCGCTGCGTCGTTTGAAAGGCCCGTTGCTGCTTGTTGCTGTTGAGAACCTCCCATCGTGTCTTGTCGCAGTAAAATCTGTAAGTAAGGAAATCTAAACTGTAAAACAGACATTGTAAAAAGGCAGTGCATTGAAAATATAGAAAAAGCCAAAGCAGGCCGCGGGATCTCACTTAGGTTAAACCAACTTAATAAGATCAGTTTTATGTAGATGCTCTTAAAACTTGCTTTCCCCATTGGAATCATTGAAGCCTATGATCTGAAAGTATCCTTGAAACCCTTCCAACTAGTAGGTGCCGATAATAATTCCTCGAAAAAGATACGTAACACAACAATGATAGATGGGTACAGGTGCAAGTTTATCTCCAGACGGTGTTCTTACCACGCGTTGGCCCCGCCAAGGGGTTTTGACTTCCTACACCAATAAATTAAGAAATTTATTTTTGCTTTTTTACAAAACCACGTAAGCAAGACCTTACATGTAGGCATGAAAAATTAAGTACTGATTGTTGACTGTCTTAAATAGTGTGCGTTCCGATAGCTCATTCACTGATTGCTAGCACTATTTAATCTCTTTCACGGAAAGGAACGCGTGACAAGGACATGCCACACGTAGATTCAAAACGATCTTCTTACAAAGAAGTTTGGAGGTAATTGAGACAAAGATTGAGTCATATACACAAATACATATACATATGTGTATATGGCTCAATCTATGTCTCAACTATCTCCAAACTTCTCTGTAAATAGATCGTTTTGAATATACATATATATATATTCGCCGCGATTGATAGTTCATAAATAGGAACCTCCTATATCCAGAAATGGAGATCAACTACTAATAAAGATTACAATATAATACTATACAATATGAATAAGGGATTTAAACCATAATTGCTAGGTTTGATCGAGAGAAAAGATGACTAGCGGATTTAAGCACCTTCTATATCTCAACAAAACATGTCAAAGAGTGCCGACAGAGAGATCAACAAATTTACAAATAAGAGATCGTCGATTCTCTTTACAGAGACAGAAAATTCAAAGTAATATCCAAATTATTAATATGATTATCGTTCTGATTTAGAATTTTTGTTTCACAAAAGATTACCGATTGTTGCAGAAATTAATTTGGCCTGTAGTTGGCAGGAGAGAGCGGATACCACTCCTATATTACAGAGGGCACAGGAGCTTAATCGAAAGCTTGCTTCTTTAAGAGAAACAGGTAGAACTGTGCAAGTAAACAGCAAATAATTAAAGCGATGGGTACGCACCGGTGAGAGTGCACTAAATCAGCTTACGAATATTGGGAACATTAGGCGTGCGAAAGCGATGGCTTATTACGTTTACGAAGACAGAGACCCCAAGGAAACAGAACGAAACAAGTGCAGGGCTAAGTAAAAAATAGGTTGACATAAAAATCATACTGTTTAAGTTATTAGCACATGTTTGGTGCCGGCAATTGTTTTCAGAAGGGTGGGCGCAACCGACGGTTCCAGAGATAGGAAAAATATGGACAAAAGCTTGTGTATCTTACAAAACTTTCAGAAATTAATAAGTATATGTAGTCTAGCATTCATTGGGTTGAAACCCACACGTATTTATAAAACCATCGGTATTGCAATTGAGATCTACTTCAATTTAAAGTAGATATTTTACATAAAGTATGAAGACTTATAAGTGTCCTTATGTAGAGGCTACATAATGTCTGGGTGTATATTTGTTTCATCCTAAATCAAATTCTTTAGCTATATATGTCCAACAATAAGATATTTTATATATGGAAAATAATAACCAACTTTATTTTGCAGCAAACTAAGCTACGGCATGATAATTGCAGAACGATTGATGGCGTGCTTCGAGTTCATTTCTCTCAGTCAGTATGGAGGAACTATGAGGATTTTTTAGGTGTTTGCGCTATAGTAAGGAACGAGCTTGAAAGGTAGAACTAGAAGGATCTTCAAAATATCACGGGAATAGTAAAATAAAAATACTTCTTGACTTCTTGACTTCGACACACAGTTACGTTTACATATAATTCTTACATGCATTAAATACGTATATACGCACATGATATCTTCAAAACTGGTTGTTGTATTTTTCCAGAAAACGGTTAAAAATAGGGCATTATATTTATGATAACTTTTCTGAGTCTCGAACTGTCAATACTAATTTTATTTTTTATATGGAAAGGAGGTCTAAAACCTATTTGGTCCTTAAGCATTTTATTAAGGTCATTTCGTTGAATCAGAGTAAACGTGTAGTGTGCCACTGTATGCGGAAATCACTATCAAATCAGGTTTAACTCACATAGTAAATGTAACGTTCAAGGCTGATTTATGCTGCTCTCGGAGTTACCCGCAAATATATTTTTTGAGATGACGTGTTTACACAATGTCAAGGAATCACTTTCAAGGAAACACTCAGCGACATGAAAATAAATGAAGTAATGAATGAGTACAAGAGTTCAATTGCCTCTAGTTCCTCGTTCATGCGCTCTAAAAATACTTAAATGAACAAGAGTCACCGTTTGCATATGTGCGACCCGTCTGAACGCCTAAATTTCTTCTTACCTGGGGAGAAGTGTGCCTTGGTGGTGACTGGCACGTTGTGCCATTTGCCGATTCATTGGCTACGTTGCGATCAGCCATATTTGCTAGTGTAGTTACGGCGGTAGGCCCATCGCGGAATATCGGGTTCATAGTCCCAGGCTCTGCACTTAAAACGGCAGACACCGCAGATGCTCCAATGCTCTCGAGTGAAACCTACAACAATAAAATCACGCAATGAATTATAGATGCAACTTAATCCATAATGGTTTTCAGTGGAACATCTCAATGGACCACCAAGGTTTGCCTACAATATAGTTCAGATTGAGTAACGAAACCACGTTTGTTTATATTCATTAAAAGCACCACCATCAACGTTTGTACGTCTTTCGATTTTGGTAGAGGTACATTGAGCTACTGAATCATTACACTATGCAGTGCCCTAAAGATTTTTCCAGAAAGGTATAACCACTTTACCGTCCTGGCACTGCTAGTTTTTGTTGTTTTGAGAAGGCATTCATTTCGATGTTATTCGGTAGTTAGGTTAAAAAATTCAATGCTATTTCGCAATCGTGTCAAAAATTTGCTAAATATCCTCAACATATTTAAATGCACTGATTAATTGTCTAATAATTTTATGGTTTGGACACATTTCAGAAAGCATCGTATTTCCGGGGAGATTGGAAACGCTTTAAAACGTCTACCGTCTAGCCATTGGTTACAGCTAAAAAAGCTAAAAACGGTGGTATCTGCTAAAGGCAGACACGGTTCAACCAGACCGATATAAGATCTGAAGAGATGATAGAACGATTACATGCAGATTGACTTGAGGTGTCAACTTCTCTGAACGCTGTCTGTCGAAGAAGTGAAACTGAAAGTGAATTGAAAGTGAGGGCGTGTGAGCGGACCTTCGAAATGGGGCGCTGACAGCCCACTGAAGACCCATTAACCGTACTTTGAGCCACCAGCGGCGCCTATGGCGCGGTTTTATTCTTTCTCATAAATATCATACAGTTTCGGTGAAGCTCATGGTGGGGCAAATTGTCCAAAAAATTAATCCTTTCGGGGCTTTGGGGTTTTGGTTTATGCTTACGAATACCGCGATCTTAAACTTAAGTAACATTTAGGCTAACATAAACAAACCGTATGGGCTATTTTATTGCCTCCGCCGGTTGGCCTTGTTGATTATAGAGAACGAAAGCGCCCCACTCTCGCTTGATGTATCTCATAGTCCTCAGTCCATCTCATGGGTCTAACAATAAGGATGTGGCATATCCTACTACTTGCAAGCCCTATACCGCTGTGGATATAAGTTTAATTAATCAGGCATGAAATACTATGTTACTAGTTTATTTTTTATGGTTTACTGTAGTTCCTTCTAATAAAGCCAATATATTAGGTATAATAACATACCTCTCATATAATAACATATAATAACTCGCCTGCGCCGTGTGTTGTCGTTCCGTTGAGGTACTATAATTACTTCCTGACTTCCCCAACTGATCTGAAAGGTCGGAGGTCAACTGTTGCTCTGCTACGGAAGTATCGTCCGTTCCTTCATAGTCATCTCCTCCGGTAAGTGCTAACAGCTGAGTAGCGTGCTTCTCTATTCGCGACTGGTATCGAATGGGGTTAGCCAGGGCATCCGCGAGCTCAGATAGCCCGTCCGGCACGTAGTCTTTAATCGCAGAGAAATACAGACGGACATAGTGGCGCAGGTATCAGTCAAAAACTGAAGCGGCCTGACTGATATACTTGGTCGACTTGATCGCGTAGAACCGTTTAAACATAACAAATTTGAAATTATTTAGAGCATGTGGAAAACCATTAATATGTAAGTCACCAATATGTAGAAGATAAGATTATTAAACCTATAGGCAATTTTTCGGTACTGGCAACAATATCAAAACTAAGAAGAATCTCGAAGCGGGTGCATTGTTATGTTACTATATGGTCTTTGAGGACAAAAAATGAGACCTGCACAGAGCATCACACAAAACGAAGCCAATGTGGTAAATCTGATTAGCCGTAAATGCATTTTCGTGAGTGCGCAGTGGTAGACATATGCTGCAGACCGTAGATTGACCTTATACTATTAGCTCATATCGAGTGTAGTAAGAGTAGTTCGACAAGGCTTCCGAAAAGATACGAAACGCAAGGATTGGCTCAAGCACTCCACGGTAACTACACAGTACATCTTCCGGGAAACTACGGTTTTGGAAACGATTTAGAATAACTATACAAGAGTAACACTTGGAACGTAAGGCAGTGGATTGTCAATGGACGTCGGTATTTTTACAGTAATTAAGATAAATAGTAAATAAGGTAATTAAGGTAAATAGATGGCAGTAGTATGACTAACAGGTAATATGCTAACGCCAAGATTCATTTAAGAGTTACTCAATAAACAGCTCTTTTTGGAGAGGCCTTGGGAAAGGCATGACGCCCATGCGCCATTGGCAGCCTGCAGCGACTAGCATGGGACCCACAAGTCCAATAAAAACCTATACATCCCCTAGATCCGAGACTGCGTTAGTATTACCTCGAAGGATCAATAAACAACTAACAAGCAACTACGGGAATTTTTAGCAAAGAGTGAAAATAGTGTGTATTTTAAAAAAAAACACAAGAAGCATATGCCAATTTGGGTAGTAAAACCTTCAAGCTTAAATGCTTCAACAAAATCCTGTAGCTCTCAAATTCGCAAAGCATCCAAAAATACACATTGAGGTCATTATTGTTACAGTCATGCAATAATAGGAAATAGTTAATAAAACCGGAGTGATGGCGCGACAACAAATCATGATTATTCAAGGCAGAGAATATAACGTCAAGGTCACGGATATACACTATTTATAAATATTGAAGTCATATGTATTCAAGTTCAGTGTGAAGATCGGATACATCGCGTTTAGACACCTGACAATAGCCAACGATAGCCAGCTTAACAGCCAATAGCTGGCCAACGATAAAACATGATCATTTTTGTGGCAACTTCACATAGTATGTAAAACAGATCATATGGAAATCATACATTGGTGAAACTATCTACAGACATCATTGACGGACGGGGGTTCTAAATTTGTCATTAATCTTTATTATGTTTTTATGTTATGTATTATATATATATATATATATATATATATATATATATGTATGTATGTAGTATGTATTAGGTATGTAT